>VDFB02072796.1:338383-383278 GCA_007258455.2 Sequoia sempervirens
TGTTGTAGTTATATCATGCTCCACATAGTTGATATTATCGGTGAACAGGCAATTTTATTTGATATTATCCTATTGTGTTGAGCTATTCAATGGGATTATTTTTTATGTGTTAATGTTGTTTATGATATTGGTGCAGAGGTTGTAAATACCTTAAGGGATCACCCTCACGGGTCTTGTAGATCCCAAAGTGTAGGAGGCTTTTTGAAGTCCTCATCAGTTGGTCCAGGTCCTCTGAGCTGCCCTTGATTCGAATTGGCAATCCTATAGGTAGATTAGAAGACCAACCTAGTTACAGTGTAAAAAATAAACCAACACCCTCTACCTTTAACCTAAACCTAAACCATTAAACCTTAAAATCTAAGCCCTTAAACCCTCTACCCTCTATCTCTCTCCCACTCTAAACTCTAAATTTTTTCCTTGTATTCTTTTATAATCTTCATTATTCTTATTTATTTTACACCTACATTTACAAATACACATACATATGCATTTACTGTTTTCATTTATTTCTCATGTAGTTTAATAGTTTGATCGATTTCATATTATATGTGTTGAATACTTTAGAATTTCAATTACATTAATTTATGGATATGTTGTATCTATAACACTACAAAACCATATACTCTTTGCATTTACACTTGCATTTAGAAATACACATTTATATACATAGATATAGATTTCTTTAATGATTGATATGTTGCATTTATTGTTCTAGGAGAGCATCTAATAATTGCATTTACATTTACATTTAAAAATACATATACATACATACATACACATATATAAATATATGTGTGTGTGTATGTATATCATTTATATTCAATGTTTAGAAACAACCCATTAGGTCTGCACATGGATAAAAATTCATAAAATCAGACCTCCCATACATGTTTTGTTGAAACCTAGGCTTGAACCTCTCATTTCACATGCTTTTCTTCACAAAACTCTTGAGGACAACATGTATACCTTATTTATTTCTCATCATATGTCTTATTCATGCATCCTACAATTACAACAGTATCCATGGGGACTCTTACACAAGCTACAGTAATCACAAAAAGTGTAAGAGCCTCTTTATATCATGTTTGGAGCCTCTTTATATCATGTTTGGACTACAAAACCCTCAAAAATAGGGTAACCGGGCTATATGCAAAGAAATGAAGCTTTCTAACTCAAATCAATGCCTTAAGCCCTCAAATCAAAGCTAACACATATCTTCATGACCTAGAATTGATTTCACATAAAAATATGGATGCATGTGACTGTATAGTGCTGCATAACAGGAAAAATACAAAAAATTTAAAGAAAAACACAGATTTTCGAATTCCAAGGGCTTGTATTTTAAATCCTCAACCATCAACAACCATTACAATGATATTTTTATTCCTTTTAAAGGCCTTTACATGTCAACCACTAAAGAACCACCTCTACAACTGAATTTTTAATCTCTTATGATTGCATGAAACATAAAACACACTAATTTTGAGGTTGTTAACATCACTATTGAATTTTTTTAATTTTTTGACCTTTCAAACATTAAAAAGTACATTATTAAATTAATTATGTAATGGCATAAAAATTAAAAACATCATGAATTAATTATGTAACCACATAAGTTAAATATAATTCTATCAAGAAATTAATATCAAATAGATAATATAATCGCATAACTCATACATTTCAATGTCATTGATCTTCTTCTTCATCCAACTGCAATGCGTATGTCAGGTTCAGATTCGACATTGTAAGGATTGGTCATATCATCATCATCGTCATTGATATCAGTTTCAATAATGTCATCATCCACATGGATATCATCTTCATGAACATTAACTCCTACATCATCATCATCTAGTTCCTCCTCTTCAACATCTTCTTCAGGGACATCATCAACTAACTGTTGATCTTGATCATCATCTACATCATCTTCTAGTTCTTCATTATCTTCTTCCACCACATTATACTTTATCAGCCTTCCTCTTGGATCATGTCTAACAAAAAATGACGAACCCGATTTACCTATAACCTCTGAGTAAAATACCTGCTCACATTGGCTTGGAAGAACATAGGGCTCATTTCCAGCTCGCTTGATCAACCTTGTATTACCCATGGTAAATCCATTATCATGTTCAATAACAATTCTCTTAGGATCATTTTCATTCAATCGTAGTCTATACCATAGGATGACGAAAAAAATTAATCTGAAGGAATTAAAGTCACACTCAAGTATATCATCCAAAATCTCATAGTATCGATTTTCTGAGACTTCTAGTGTATGTTGCTTCTAGATGAAACATTAGTCACCTGAAAGACTATAGTTATACCAGAATCACAAGTTTTCTTCATGTCATCCAACATTTTGATTCTAAATTTACGACCATTGCACCACATAACCTTGTGGTGTTTCACCTACAATATGTCAAACATGTAAAAATTATTGCAATATCATCAATTGATAAACATATTTATTCTTGGTCGAATGTATGCAAAGAAAACAATCTCAACATATATATACATCAATATAATTGAAAATAATTAAATAATATGGGTGATTAATATATTTATACGTACCTATTTATCTCTTAAACCATATGCTAAATCAATTTCCCTTTATGTAACATTGGAATCTCCATTACGATGAGCTTCTTTAACCAATGAAGCCACACCTTCCCATGTTAATGCGTGACTAGATTTTTGACATCATTCAATCCATACTGTCATCCAATCAAGATTTTTGATGACGTACAAATGTAGTGCATCCCACTCGACCAACTATATAAAAAATTGAAATTCACAAATGATGTATAATTAGTTAAATACCATAATTATCTGACCTTAATTTATAATTGATGTATATTGAAGATTAATAATTAAATAAGTACAATATACATAAAAACCATATGTAAAATACATATTCCAATTAATCTCCATGACCATCTTATAATTACCTCTCACTTTCCTCAATCTACCTTTCCCCAATAGGTACTCCCCTTCGAATTTGTTAATGGAGTTGGGATCCCAAATGTGATCTAAATGGATCTTTGTTGCAAACTTAGGAAGATATTCACTAATGTACACCATGGTCTGGTATACCATATATCCCTCCACCATAGAACCCTCAGGATGTGCTCTTTGTCTAACCAAAGCCTTCAAAAATTTCAAGTGCCTCTCAACCATCACATTGACTGTATGCGGAATTCCACACAATTCAATCTCCTCAACTTGGTGTGAGTTAGTGTTCTTGTGCATTGAAAAATGTCGAAGGTAGACACTTTTGCATTTCACACATTACATGGGGAATTTTTCTCTTCTAATAATTTATATTTTCTTTATGGATTTCTTTAGATGACCATCTACAAGTGATTCAAGGCACAAATATATTAACGATATTTAACAAAATATACAATATATTACATAACAAGTAAAACAAATGACAATTATAAGATGTATACAACGAATTGAATAAATCTCGCTACTTACCTCATGTATTTTCAAAGATCATATATAACTTGCTTCACATTGTTGTCAAAGTTGTTTGGGAGAGATAGAGGTAGAACATACTGCAACAATTATAAAATGATCTTTTCATTATTTTTCCAAAAGTAGTAAACACAATACACTGAAAAGTACATGCATTATACCAGTGTATATAATATACCAGAATAATTACTTTAATGAAGATATGTCAATTATGCATTTTCATCCCTGGCCCAAATTCACCTTTCTTTGTTATTATATTTTTTATGTTTGCAGCAAATCTTGTGGGAAATCAAATTTTTTGTATGACTTCTTTTATAGCATTGCTTTGTTGATCTATTAATAACCAAGGAAGGGCACTTATATTAATTTAGTCTCTATCACTATTTAATTGAATGACATTTTTCATTATATGATTGGTTCCTGAATGTCACTACATATTTTGACAATTTTTTCTTTGTCATGTCTTCCATCCAATATTTTCCATATCATTTTTGTTATATTCTTTCTAATATGCATTGTATCAAACAAATGCACAATTTGTAGTTGCTCATAGTAGGGCAGCCTACTAAATTGTCTGGGATAACTTTTTAGTCCCTATGGAAGCTGGTCATTAATGCCTTGATGACCTTCATGAAGCATATAAGTTAAACAAATTAACAACGACAATCATTGTCAATTACAACATGAGTAAACACAAAAAAATATAAAAATATAAATTCAAAACATATCATATATGATAGATAAACAATTTGATCTGATGTATAACCTTGATGATTAATTCTATTATATTCCAACTTCCACAGGCGAAGTGTCATTCTTCATAGTTTTGATGTATTCTCCTCTTTTCCATTGAAAAAATATTTTTTAGTAGTTTGATACTTATGATTTATATGGAGAAAGTTCCTATACTCATCAAGCACTTGCTTTCCTAAACTTGTTGAATGACAAGATTTTATCTTGGGACCACAAATTAGACATGCAAATTTTTCCTTTGTTTGAAGACCTGCAAGATCATATATAATTGGATTAAATATGTCAATTTTTATAATTATATACCACAAAAATGTGTTAGCCCTAGGGCATCATGGATTGTCCATACAAGCATTGCATGGAATTGAAATTGTCTTTGTCCTACTAGTCTAGAGACGTCATACATAGTGACGCTATTCCATAACTTTAGTAACTCATCGATAAGAGGCCTAATATATACATTCATATCTTTAACTTGGTACTCTACCTAGTTCAATGAATACAAACATTACATAATTATTATAACCATTTCCATACATATATAAATTAATGTACATGACTATTGAATGAAAAATATGCTTTCATTATGCAACAAAATAGGACAAATGAGATGCTACTACGTTAAAAAAAATTGATGTAAAAAAATACCTGGAACAATCATTCACAACATTATGTGCTCTCTCTTTATTGACGTCCATGGAGGAATGTTATTATTGATAACAAAAATAGGCCACACTGAGTAAATAGATCTTAGCTCTCCAAATGGATTGACATCCTCTGCTCCCAATGAAAGTCTGAGATTACGAGGTTCTTCTTTAAAGTGTGTCCATTTTTCCTCCATGTTCCTAAATGTAGAACCATCCATGGGCATTCGAAGAATTTCATCTCCACTTTTATTCCATTCATGGTAATCCATAAATTACGCTAAGCTTTCGCACCTAAATAATTGTTGCATACATGGAATAATGGGAATTTAACAAAGAACCTTGTGAGGCACCTTTTTTGTTAGTTGATCTATTTGATATCTATTGATATGAAATTCTAGGAATTCAATTGCAAATTCCTGTTGTTTATGATATATAATATGATCATTGGGACATGCATCTATTGCTTGATACTCCATTTCGATATCTTTCATAATGGGACATAAATCTCGATATGAGCGAGGTAAAACATTTGATGGTGGTAACAAAAATTCACCAATCAATCTACAACAAAAAATAATTTGTTCATATAAAGAATATTAATGGTACATGTTTCATCCTTTATTTACTAGTGATGAACTAACAACAATAAAAATAGATGAAAAAAGATGACATATATGACATAATCTTTAATATTTGTAGATTGGGTGTTTGATAAACCATTCATAACCTTCAAGTTCAACAACAACAATACAATATAGAGAAGAGTTGTTTGGGAACCTTCTTAAAGGGCTTGTATGCCTTCAAGTACAAGTAAATCATGAACATCATCAAAGTCATCTTGATCATCATGATCAACTCTCACACTAAATGTGTCATGGATCGCTTGCATTTGTACTGGCTATCTTCAACTCCGTAGGTTTTCTCGGGCGATGATCATCTTCTCTTCCATAGGATCATTAACTTCATCTCGATATATTCATAGGCCCATAAGCCTCGGCCCACTTGCAAAACCACATTCTTTCTAGTCGATAATCCATATCATCCTCTAGGTGCCCCACCTTTATAATAATGATAGACACAAATAAACCATGATCATGATCAAGTGATTATATATATATATAATGCTAAAATGATATAAACATTTAGAAATTAAATCAATATAAACACATATAATGAACAACTTACCAATGGATGATAATCATGCCCCCCTTCAATGTGACCATGCTGCCTACAATGTTTCTCAGTTGTTGTGATTAAAATTTGTCTCGTCTTTAAGCCCTTGCAATTATTGCAAAGACAATAACATTTCCCATCACCCTTTCTTTTCAATCTAGCCCACAATCTATCAAGTGTCTCTTCATTTTGTTCTGGACTAATATTATCTGACATGATTTTTCTTTACCAAGCTTGACTATTTAGATCTTCAAAAAAATAAAACTCACGCCTCCAATAATTTTATTCATGTATTGTGTAACAAAATCTAATAATTTTGATATTTTACACCAAAAAATTTGGGCATGCAACCACCCCTGCAAAAGAGAAGATAGTTTGAAGTTAATGACCCCAAAAAACACTTTAAAATGCTAATTTCAAAACTTATTAAATTCTAATTTTACTATGATTTCCAACCGTTAAGACTCCTAAAATCAGAATATTGAACTTGATCACAAACTTCCTACAACAATAGAGGTAGCGAGCTAGTAAGAGTAAGTGACCCATTCCTAAGGAGAAACAAGTCAGAATCATCATTGCTAATGTCAATACAGATTTATCCTTTTAGTTAAAGATGCAATGTGTCACTTCTTATGATGAGATTATCCCTAGGGCCCTCAACATTCAGAGAGCCCTAATCGTACAAGGAAGCACACACTAGTAGAATTTGGAAAATAAATGGCTAGGTGACTAAAAATTTTAGTCATAAACAACTAAAATGACCAAATTCTACTCATTTTTTGCAACTCAGCTATAAATGAGTAAATAAATTACTAGTTTGGTCGTTGATTAAAAATTATTTAGTCACACAAAAAAAAATGACTAAATAGTTAGTCATTTATTTAGTCACAATCTATTTGAATAAATCATTTAAGGAATCAAGAATATAGCCCGCCAAAATACTCTAAAACTTTAATAAACATACCTTAAAACTTTTGTCAAAATCTTATTTTTAGGCGTAGCCCACCAGAATGGAGTTTTCATTTTAATAAACATACTCTAAAACCTTCGTCAAAACATTATTTTCAAGCATAGACTGCCAAAATGGATAAGTGTTTCCATATAGAATGACAGAGAACGGCGAGGAGATGTGCATGAAAGGAGGCATAGGATTCATTGCTGCTTATCTCATTCCTACTCTGCTCAAAAAAATATTACATTGTTCCTGCTACTATTTGTAATTTAGGTATTTACTTGACATATATTTGCATAATCTCAAATTCCTTCAGAGGCTTTTGAAGTGTCAATGTATTCTATATAGGGTTTAGAATGATTTATTTTAATTAAATAAATAAATAAATGATGTATTTCCCTATAATTAGATAATGTGGAGATCTCCTAAATCTTCCCCAACACACTATCCTCTTTGGCACTGTATTCATTACTCCAACTACTAGGGTTTTGCATGTGACATCTTTAATATCTTCATGGTGGCTTTTAAATAGATCTCATATTTTCTTTAATCATTTTCATGGTAACCCTTGCATTCCATAATCACCTTCAATCTCTTATAAGAAAGTGTCTTAAGCTAGACTGCATAGTATGCATATAAAGCAAGTCCTTGATACCTGCCATTGTTCCAAACCACCACTCACTGCCTTGCTTAAAATGTTGCCTCCATAAACACAATAACATGTTTTAAAATCATGGTTGCCAGTGATTGACCATTAACGTCACCACTTTTATCATGAAGATACAATGAAATTTTTGTCTTCAAACTCAAGGAATTATGCAAGATAACATTGTGAATTGTTTATTGTGTACAATTTTATTTTCTTTCACATTTACTACTTTGCTAACTTCCTTTAAGACTGGGTATTGCACCCTCAGCTACAATCTCAAAAAACTCACTCACTATCACTTGAAGATTTCTTTCATGATCATCCTTCTATAAAATCAAACTATGCCCAATAGACTGCCTACTTACTACAAGGGGACTCATTGTTTCATGGTATTGTAGTTCTTAAGATCCTTCAACCTTATTAACACTACTTCACAGTCCACAAGGTATTATTCACTATTCTCCCATCTTTGATGAGTCTCAAAACACTGCTCAAACATGCAATCCACTACCTCCATTATACATTAATGGCTAAGAAGAACTATTGAACCTATTATTACCACTGTTACTTCATTTGGACAGTCATTTCTTGATTGCATTTTCCTTGTCTAACACTACCAAAAGAATTTGAAAAACCCTTAAGGTCAGCAAGGGGGTAAGGAAACTCACTGTTAAAATCTCCACTTTACTATGCAAGGTTTGAGCTTTATTATCTTTTCACTGCTCAACCTCTTTTTGACTGTCACATCTCAAGTGGTTGTCATTCTTCTTATCCATAGATTGCATTTACAAATGTCACTAAGCTACATAGTGTGTTTGTTATTGGCTACAATCTTTAGATTGCAATATTTTGTTATTACCTACAATGTCTCAATCTTTCTGGTATTTCAACCTCACCAATCTGCTATAGTTATTGTTTATGTTTCTACAAAGGCCTAGGGTTTGTACCCTAATCATGCTCTTACCAATGCTTCTATTGGTATTAAAAAACAACCTTAAATCTTGGGTCAAAAAATTAGTTGTCTTGACAAAGTTATGGTATGATCTTGGATTGTATCCTAAAGTGTGTGGGAAGCTTGTGTTTGATCATTAAGGTATGTAAACCTGATCAGGGAAATGTATCCTATATCATGGGTCTTGCTTTAATACTTTCCATAATGGTTATTAGCATATCACATTATTATTGTTTGCGGTAACCCAAGATTGCATTCAAGTATGTAACAAAATTGGTTTGTAGTTTAAGCTATAAAATTTTAAGTAACATTCATAAGGTTTAGAAAATCTTAATCACTCTCTAGAATAACCCATTAAACATGGGTTGTGCTTGAATGCACTACATAATTGATATAACACAACCACTCTGCATATCAACTAGAGTTATAGGCTATTTATTGCATCAAGAGGTAATCACTCTTCGATCATGCTATAATTGCATCCTAACCAATTAAACTTGAGGCAACCTGAATGCACCCAATGATGACTGACACCTACATTATACAACATGAATTAACTACATTATATGAGTGCCTCCATTTCTATCACAACATAGCCACATTAAACTTGGGTCACAAATGAATGCAACCTATAATTGTTATAGCACAACTATGCCACATGACCAATAGAGTTATGGATCACATAATTACAGTCACAGGAATTTGTTTCTTGGTTGTGATCTTATGGTGATTCCACACAACAAAATCTGGACATGAAATTCTCAAAACCCTAAACCTCTAAAAATGAAATCTAATGAGATGTTGCTTTAAAATATGATTTTCAAAACTGGAACGACAAATCTGACTTCACAACTAAATTCTGCAAAAATACAATGACTACCCTCAACCTGGTGATATCTTGAATTTTTTATGATTTTTTCCAAGAAAACTATCTTTAGTTCTCCACAAACTGTCTCAAGTAGAGAAAAAAATTGTTGCAATAAATCAATGAACTCACTTTTCTTTATGTCGGCCACAATTTTTTTCTACTTTTCATGTTTGTCAAAATTTTGACGAAACTGATAGTCGACATTTCGACAAACCCCAGGTTCGTTGAAATTTTGATGAACATTGGGGATAAAATTTTAGAATATTGAAAATTACACATCAAAATTTACAAGTTCCCGATGATACATCAAATTATACATATTTTGTCAAACATTTTCATCAGATTTTGCAGTCAAATGAGTTAGTGCTACTACCTTACCTACTTTGTATGTGAAATGTATCCTTTTCCATGCACTTAGTTGAGATAGTTATCATTTTTGAACTAGCTTATCTTGAAGGTCACAAGTCTACCCTAAATATTTCTAAGTTTATTAGCATCCTTTATCCCAAAATCAAAACATCAAACTCAAGTCAAAAGTGTTGTCCCAATTTTTTTGGAAAGATCACTACTTGAATCACCCATCTTTTCACCCCCCATTATCATGATTGTTCCCAAAAGTATTAGAGCATCCCTTTTACCTAGGTTTGAGTCAACTAGAGAGTTCAAACATTACAAAACTCAACACAACTCTCCCATAGCTGACACAAAATTTATGGTAAAGACGAGATCACAACACAAGAGAATCATGGAGAACACCAAAGTTACATTTACCTCAGGTGATCCAAATCCTTTAGAATTTTATCCTATAAATCATGTTACACCATCACAATAACCATCATCTCCTTCAAGACCATACAAGATTGAAGATGTCATGAATAACCCATTTGAGCTCACTAGGGAAGAACTTTTGGAACATCCATCCTTTGACAGTGTAGCTTCTATCTCCATGATATTTTTAGCACAATGTTTAACACAAGATTTTACAACTCCATCACAGGGGATAAACCAAATTTACATACCTAGTCTTGAAACTAGCCTTGCTATTAAATATTTTGGTCACACTTCACCATTTGAAAATAGTACAGTTGTGGGTACTCTTGAAACTAATCCTCCACCTCCCACCACCATTTGGATACCTAATTTTGGTGCTCCTCATGTTCCCAAAGCTCCAAACACACAATGCTTGAACTTCATTATTCCACCACCACTTCGACATTTCAAGTACACCCTTCTTCATCCACACCTATGAGTACCACAAGTATGACTACCATCACGCAAAGTATTATAGAACAAATATATCAAAACAACACACAAGTGCATGTCAATACTATATCACATAATCAACCCTCAATGCAAGTAGGGACATCTTTATCCAACCCTTGTATGGGTTCACCCATTCCATCTACCATTTCCACATCATCCACCATCAATCCATCTTCAAGCAATCCCTTGGTTACAAGTTCTATCAATCTCGAGAGTACCTTGATTACTAATCCTTTGTTTACATATTTTGAACAAGGAAATCCTCAAAACATTGAATAGGGGAATCTTTTCAATCAATGGAATCAAGGTCCTAGTGTGTCATTTCCATTGCAAAATCTAATGTCATCATCTTTCCCCACAACTCTCTTTTATATGCCAAATCAATCAAGACCTCAAACATATATTCCTCCACCTCATTCTACCATATTGCAAGGAATGTTTAACAAAGGGAACCCTCCACCTTTCACCAGCAATCCACTATCCAATCAAAAAATCAATGCCCCTAATCCTTCATAGATGACTCAACAACCACCTGATCCCACATTTCAAGCGCATTCCCTAGCTCTACAACAAGCACAACAATCCTATCAACAAGTTGTACAACAACAACAAGAAGCAACCTTAGCACAACAACAACATCAAGCTCAACAAGCAACCTTAGCACAACAAAAACATCAAGCTTATCAAGTAGCCTTAGAACAATAACAACAACAACAACAAGCATCCATCGCACAACAAGCACAACAAGTAGCCTTAGTAGCACAACACAACTGTGCCACAATAACAAGCACAACAAGTGGATTTATTAGCACAACAACAACAACATGCCCAATAACAGGCCCTAGTGGCACAACAACAACATCAAGCTCAACAACAAGCCTTACTAGCTTAGAAATATTCCCAACAACAACAACAAGGTTCCTATTATTCTCATTTGAACATCATCAATCCCAACGCATCAGGAACACATTCATCACTTTCACATAATCTCACACCTTCATACACCCCATATAACTCATCTGTCATCCCACCATATGTTCCTCCACCCAATCCGCAATACAATCTAGCATCACAATTGAAAGTACTCTCACAATAAATGCAAGACCTTTGCATGGGAAAGACAAAAATACCTCATACACAGAACTTGTGTCCTTACCCATTTGATTGAAACATAGCAATGATACCATTCCCTCCTAGTTTTGAAATCCTCAAGTTTGAAAAATACAGAGGGAGAGGAAGTCATGTTGACCATATCAAATAATTTAACTTCATGTGCATGGAGGTGGCTTACAATGATTCATACCTAATGCACCTCTTCCCTCGAAGTTTGACAGGTACTGTAATGGTTTCGTTTTCTCATTTCTCATGGCATCACAACTTTTCAAGAAATTACTAAAAAATTCATCGATCACGTCTCCTTCAATCTTGACATGGAATTTAGTCTAGAAGAGTTGTACACTCTTAAACAAAATACAAGAGAAGCTTTCACCAATTTCTCACAATGATGGAGACAAAGAGCCAATAAAAGCAAGCAACCTCTTCCTGATGAACAACAAGTGGGAATCATTAGAGCCGACCTGGACCCAAATCTGTCATTCGACTTGAAAATGCAATGTATCACATCATGCGATGAGCTTGTTCCTAAAGCCCTTAACATTGAAAGAGCCCTAATCTCACAAGGAAATAATCATGCTTACAAAGACAACCATCCTTTAACCAATTCAACTGAGAAACCTCGTGTATGGGCTAAGAACAAAATTGTAACAAACGATGGTGTGGTAGATGTTAAGGTCATACTAAGTGCTCCTAGACCCAATAAATATCAAGTTGTTAACATCCAACCAATTGTGCAAAAAATAGTACCACCTTAGAACAATCAGATTAGTAACACCAACATGCAACAGAGGCAAACCGATAATAGGAAAAACTATCCCAAACACAAGGACACACGATTATAGGAACCCATCAAGACAATCATAAAGAAACTGGTAGAGTCAAATTTGATAACACTTCCTAACTTAAAAAAATATCAAGAACCACAAGAGAAGCCATCCTGGTACAACAAATGTCATCTTTGTGACTTTCATAAAATCAAGGGACATAAAACAACAAACTTCATGAAACTCAAGAACACCATCCAAGATCTCATTGACAATGACACCATATCTGTTAAAGTACCAGTTGGGAATTAGGATCTCAAGATATACAAGACCCCTATGCTAGATCATAACAAATCAAACAACAATGACAAAGCTAAGGATTACACCAATGTACAACATACGTATTCCAATGTAGTGGCCTCCTACGATAGCATTATCAGATTTGTTACCATCAAAGGAGCTAGTAAAAAATGTGGAGTCACCAAACGACGTGGAAAAATAACTGTTCAAGGAGATGGCCCATTTCAATCTAGGACATAGCCTACTTTACCCACATCTCATCCTAGAAATTATAATCTTGTAGATCAACATAAAAAAACCCCCACACAAATATCAATCTTAGAACTCTTGAGGTTATCCCTTGCACATAGAGAGATACTAGGAAAAGCTTTGTCTGAGTCAGCGTTCTAGAGAACATTGATACCGATCAGTTTCAAAGTATGGTAGGGCATATCACCAACCATTTTCTCACCTTCTCCGAGTAAGAATTACCATCACAACCATCTCATAACTGTGCTTTACTCCTTGAGGTTGTCATTCATAAAAACAAGGTCAAAAGAGTCTTGGTAGATGGAGGTGTTGGTTTGAACATTTGTACCATGTAGTTGATCAAGCATCTAGGCTATTCAGAAGATACTATTGAGAATAAAAAGAGTACTACCATTAGGGCATATGATGACCAAGAACGGGTATTACAAGGAATCATTGCACTTCCAATCCAAGTGGGACCTCTTATTGCAAAAACTACATGCCAAGTACTTGATCTTGATCTTCCCTATAACATACTACTTGTCTGACCTTGGATCCATGCTCTAAAAGTTGTAGTCTCAACCTATCATCAGTGTGTGAAGTTTACTTTTGAAGAAAGAGAAATCACTATCCATGGAGATCCTGAGCCTTTCTACTACTGCAAAATTCTTGAGGCCAAGTTTTATAAGATCCCACAAATACCAAAAAATGATGAAGGACCTACACTAGCAAGCTTATTTATTGGCCCATTATCCGTAGCCTCTACCCCAACATCAAAAATACCCATTGTGCAAAGTATACCTGACGTTAAAGAAGTGATCCAAGATGATGATTGTGAAAGCTACAAGATATTGAAAGAAACATTTGTCTTAGGAGAATTACCTATTTCTCTTCAATCTCATGGGAAACCTACATCTAGTACCAAAGAACCAGAGATAATCAAAATGGTGGCTACTACCTTCACCAAGTGGGGAGAACTAAATCAAGAAGATGTCAATGAGCAAGATATCTATAAAATTCTCTATCAAGATGAATGACTTTTTCCTACTCTTCCCATGGAAGATTACAACAAAGGCCTACAACTAATGTAGAGCATGGGATATAACAGGAATGAGAAGCTAGGGAAAAATGACAATGATTTACTAGAACCCATTGTTCTTGAGAAATTAATAAAGAATCTTGGCTTAGGTTGTACTACTAGCAAGGTCACACTTATTGGCAAAGGTATTTCCACTAAATGAGTTGAGGCTTCATCTTGATCACCTACATCGCATGATACAACCTTAGATGACTTTCCCCTTGATGTTGTTGACTTTTTTTAGAATGATGTCCTCTTCATGATATCCATAACATCCTTTGTCCCAAACAACCAACCAACTAAAATATGCCTAGTATACCCACAACTCATTGACATGGACCAACTAGGACCACCGATTCTAGATTTATTCAAAAAATATGAAGCAATCTCATAATTTATGGGACTCCAAGACAACTTATCATGGGTAGATCACAAAGAAGGCTTCAACATAGAGCTTGATATAGGGGCATACTATGGGGAGATGATTGAATCCTTCAGTCGCAAAATAAATGAAATGTAATTAACATGCATACCTTTGAGTGAAAACCACCTAGTGACACTATTTGGCCCCAAAACAGTAAAAAAAAAGGATGCATCTAATAGTGAAAACCTCTCTGAGGTGCCCAAGGATGAAGGATTCAATCTCCCCATTAGTGTAATGCATCCAAAGAAGTCAACAGTATTAGCTGAAAAAGGCTACTCTAGTTAATGTGGGAATAGAGGAAGCACCTAAGATCACTTTTTATGTTGAATCCTTGTTGGACGAAGAACAAAAGAACCTAGCAACGTTCCTTCAATAAATAAGAGATAACTTTGCATGGTCATACATAGATATGCCAGGCCTTGATCCAGAAGTGGTTGTACATTACTTAGTAGTTTATTCTGATGCCAAACTAGCCAAGCAGAAATTAAGGAAGATTCACCCTCAAATAACACTCTTGGTTAAAATAGAACTACAAAAGCTTCTTGATGTTGGATTCATTTGACCAATAGATTATATTGAGTGGGTTTCAAACCTGGTACCAATCTCAAAACCCATTGGGGGCATCAAAATATGCATTGATTTTAGAGATCTGAACAAGGCATGCCCAAAGGATGATTTCCCTCTTCCCATCATCGATCTCATTATGGATCTAATAGCTAGGGATGAAATGTTGTCATTGATGGACAACTTTTTAGGCTATGATCAAATCATTATTGCCAAATAGGATCAACATAAAACAACCTTTACTTGTTTGTGGGGAACCTGCTACTGGAATGTGATGCCATTTGGATTAAAAAATGTAGGAGCTACCTATCAAAGAGGAATGTCCCTCATCTTTCACAACATGATCCAGTCCATAAAATAGTTGAAGATTACATGGAAGATATTTTGGAAAATCAAAGAAGAGAAGTGAGCACATACAATTTCTTAGGACCTATCTTTGACAGGCTTGAAAAATCTAGGGTATGACTGAATCCAAAAAATGTGTTTTGGGGGTCACATCAGGGAAGCTTCTTGGCTTTATTGTTTCACAAAGAGGGATGGAAATTGATCTATCAAAGGTAAAATCCATCTTAGAAATGGAACCATCACAAAAATTGAAACAAATGAGAGGATTACAAGGAAGGTTGTAGTCCATCATAAATTTTATAGCCTAGCTATCAGATAAGATCCACCCCTTTTCACATCTTATCCATAAGGGGGTAACTTAAAAATGGGATGAAAAATGTGATAAAGCTTTCTAGTAGATCAAGGATTATCTACTAACACCTCTAGTGCTCATGCCACCAATATCAAACAAGCCACTGATCCTTTACATCTCAGTAAAACCAACAACACTGGGAGCTCTCTTAGCACAACATCATGAAAATGGAAAGGAAAGAGCCATATACTATATCAACAAAACCTTGGTAGGCTATGAAATGAACTATTCACCCATTGAGAAAAAATTCCTAGTAATATTTTTCACTTCACAAAAGTTTAGGCACTACATGTTGTCACACCAAATCAAGCTCATCGCAAAGATTGATCCATTAAAATATCAGTTATCCAAAGAAAACCTCATGGGACAAATAGCTAAATGGGTAATGATCTTGACAGATTTTTACATAGAGTATGTGGAGTGCAAGGAAATCAAAGGACAAGTGATCGCAAACTAGCTAGCAGAAGCACCCATCTATGTTGAGAACCCTTTAAAATCTAAGTTCCCCAAAGAATTAGTGTTTCTTATCAATCTCATTGCTTAGTGGAAGATGTACTTTGATGATTCATTCACCCAACATGGGTCAAGAACGGGCATTCTTTTCATCACCCCCAAGGTGATTGCATCCCAAATTCATACAGGCTATCATTCCCATGTACCAATAACATTGTTGAGTATCAAGCCTTGATCACAGGTCTTAGGATAGCAGTTCAGTGGCAGATACAAGAGATGAAAGTCTATGGAGACTCATAATTGGTTATCAACCAAGTCAATGACAATTATCAAACTAAAGATGACAAACTCACTCCTTACAAGAAGATGGTGGAGAATCTCAAAGATCTTTTTGTAGACATAACTTTTGAGAAGATTCCTCGCATGAACAATAGAGCAGCAAAAACCATGGAAATAATTGGACTGACATTATTTGAGCACATCCCATCCCACCACCACACCCATCCCACACGCTAAAACATCGAAGGAACATTACTACAATGTCTTAACCAAGAGGAAGTCTTAACTGCTTTAATAGAAGTACATGATGGTATATGTGGGTCCCATTCTAGCGGTATGACATTAGCTAAGAAACTGTTGAGGATGAGGTACTATTGGCCAATGATGGAAAAAGAAGCTCATCAATATGTGTAGAAATGCATCTAGTGTCAATAGCATGGGGATTCGATTCATGCTCTAGCTCAAGAATTGCAACCAATGATCACACCATGGAATTTTTCACAATGGGGACTTGACCTTAGGAAAAATCACTCCAACCTTATCCAATGACCATAAGTTTATCATAACTACCACTGAGTACTTTACTAAGTAGGTTGAAGCCATTCCTAGTACCTACATAACAGGGAAGCAGATAGCCAAGTTCATCCAAAATTACCTAATTTTATGTTATGGTGTTCCACAAACCCATATTTTAGACAATGAAACACCATTCAAGAATCAAGATGTAAAAGAGTTGTGCCAACAATTCAATATCCAACACCAATTCTCTACCCTATACTATCCCCAAGGCAATGGTCAAGTAGAAGCAATGAACAAGACTATCCTGAAAATCCTAAGGAAAACAATTAATGAAACTAGTCATCACTGACATCTATAGCTAAATCCCGCTCTTTGGGCTTATCGAGCTAGTATCTGCATGCCTATAGGTGCAACCCCTTTCTCCTTGGTCTATGGATCAAAAGCCATCTTTCCTATTGAGGTTGAGCTCCCATCATTATGAGTGTCACTATAGAATCTGATAATTGAGGAAGAATACAGAGTGTCGATTGAACGAGCTATAATTCTTGGATAAACATATTCTTGATGCCCTTAATCACTTGTAAGTATATCAAAACCAACTAAAACAAAGCTATAACAAGAGAATCAATTGTTGATCATTCCAGGTAGGCGATCTTGTCTTAAAGAAAAATAAAAAGAACCTTCCAGATCAAGACAACAAAGGAAAGTTTGAGCGTAACTGGTTGGGTCCCTTTGTCATCACAAGAAGCTATAGACCAAGAGCATACCAACTGTCAACCCCTGAAGGTGAACCCTTATAAAAGACAACTAACATCTTGCATCTCAAAAAAATTTATGCCTAATATTGAAGGGTGTAAATAAGAAAGTACAAAAAAAATCAAAAAATGATCAAAATCCAAAAAAATGAGAAAAACGATTGAAAAAAGTAAAGAAAAGATTCGTCCTCTAGTGAAAACCACTTCGGTGGCACTTTGGGAAAGTACCTTGGTGAAAACCTAGAAAACAGGCACCTTGCATAAATAAAGCATCTCCATCTATTCTTTGTCTCTTTTGGCCTATCATTCTTTGCATCACCATTCATCCCTCATTCGTGTCCTTATCATGGCTTGTCACTATAAGGTATCGTAAACCCTTTAGCACTACTTCACATATTCCTAAGGTCAGTTTGTCTTGCCTTTATCAAAGTAGGCTAACATGTCACACTGGGGGCATTTTGTTACTCATCACAATTAGGTTCTTGTATATCTTGGGGTCATGGGACATCTTATCAGAAAAAACCAAAATATTCATAAAATCTTATCTAGAAAATCCAAAAAAAATTGCAAACCCCTGTACAACTAAAATCCAAAAACATTAAAAAAATTGTAAAGGAAAAATCCAAAACATTTGAAAAACATCAAAACCCTAAAAAGGCCGAACATCAAAAACCAAAAAAATAATGTCCTCTTGTTGAACTACGTCATCTCTGAGCTTGAATCTAGGCAATGCCATCATTGATGTACCCCTGAGACACCCTAGGTCAGTCCTTTAGCCATCCATCATAATAAACTGTCATCTTTCATCTATTCATATCTTCATCTTGTAAATGGTTTGAGTCATTCAAACTATGTGGTCTCTGCATGTATAACATAGGAAATTTTAATCTATGGTCAACCCCCGAGGCCCCTAGGATAGATCTTTAGGTTAGGTTCTTGGTTGAAACTTGGAAATTCTCATAAAACCCCAAAATATTCAAATATTTCGAAAATCCAAAAACATCCAAATATTCAAAAAAAATAAAAACATTTGAAAAATGGAAAATCCGAAAACAATAGAAAACATTCAAAAGACATAAAAAGCCTCAAAACATTCAAAAAACCCTAAATACCCTCAGAAAATAAAAAATCAAAACATTCATATAAACTTTCAAAAAGACCAAAAATAGCCTCAAAACATCTTCAAAATACCAAAAACATTGAAAAATCCAAAACCCATCCATCCCATTTTGCTTTCACCCACAATAAACTTTCACCCACAATAAAATGATCATCACCTTCACCCATTGGTGAAACAAGTAGAAAAAAAACATAACAAGTCATAAAGTGCAAACCTAAAAGTCAAAATATAAAATTTAGATCACAGGTAAGTATGTCAGTGCAGTTTACGGCAACGACTCATCTTAGCATCATCCTCCTAACATCAAACAACCCTCTGATCAACATGTCCTAGAATGTATCCTTCTTGCAATGGACATCAGTATCAAATATCACTTTAGCTAAACTTAAACTAGGAAAAAGCTATAGATAACACTGACTATTTGTCTTTGATCTCTTCTTATGATTTATCTTAATGACCTATTCCAAGGACCTCTCAATTATGACTATCAAAATGATTTAGAGAGAAAGGAATGGGGCATCGATAATTATCTTTCATTTGTTGTGCTTATGGATATAATCTTGTAAAATAATCTTGGAGCATACTTGCTTAGTTGTGTGTAGGAAGGTCATTTAGAGTATGTTGACTATTACATATGCTTTGGTCCAATATATTCTAAGCTTCATACTTTCATTCCAATGACATTTCCATATGTCAAGGTGTGAACAAGAACTATCCTATGTGCTTGTCAAGGAAAAGTCCATTACACTAGATACAACGCCATCCCAGTTATCAATACCTTGATGCATCGTATCTATGTGTTATATCAAACAATAAGGAATGACAGAAAATCCCAATCCCGAAGTGTGAGCATCCTATCCTGCATTTTCATCCTGCATTCTTGCATTGTCTCATCACCATCTCTAATAAAGTCTCGATAGATCATGAACATGTTGGATCTTTTGAAGCAATCATCATTGATGGTCATTCATTCTTTATTTTTCTATCTTCTCTTCGCACTAACCTGGTATCATGACAGTCAACAAAAACATCATCAATGCATCCAGCCTACATCCACAAACCATCAACATACATGCATCTCATAATCATAGTGAAATCATAACATCCATTAGCATAATCATTCCATATCCCATCATACATTCTGTATAATCATTTGAGTTGTGATGGATAATATAGATTTGTTATTATAAGCATCTTAAATTGTTGCATAAGCATTTCCATCCATACATCCATATACATCATCATCATAAAACATGCATAGAAAATATAGAAAAAAAATAAATGCATCCATAACATCTGCATATCATAATCATCCGTCCATATCATATCATGAAAAGATAATGAAAAATAACATAATAGTGCATCCATACATCATCACATAAGTGTATCCATGTCATATCATCCATATCATGAAATAAAGTGAACACATCATAGCATGAATCATTCATATCCATCTCATATATATCAAAAAATGTGTCACAGTACAAAATCTAGATTAGTGTATGTACATCGATCATAAGTACAATATCCACATGGCTATCAAAAAGGTGCCCATGAATGTATATCAGTGATAAAGAATGGGGAAAAATAAAAAAGTGTCTATACATCAAAAAGCTAGCCCTGATGGCTACTACCCTCCGTAGCCTGTCTCTCAACCTGATCCTTTGCTCGGGGGCATGCACTGCTACACTATGAAAAATATGGTTGTCGAAGAGCCTCTAGAACATCTCGATGATAATGTTTCATGTAGTATGCAACCTTTGTAACAACCTCTCTATATAACCATGCTGACATGGACTGACCATGTGTTGCTTCCACCATCACCTCAATCTATTGCCTCCTGGCCACCACCTAATCCCTCTCTCCTATGATAGCCTATACCCTCTACAACGCTTGATCTCTCTTTGATGTCACTACAACCACCTATTGTCGAGCCTGGTCTCACTCAGCAGTAATATCCAAAATTTGATGGTGGGCATGGTCCTGCTCACCAATCGATGTCTGCACCTATTGTTGCAGTTGTTGTATCAAAGCATCTTGTGCATCTAGTGGTGGTGGTGGTTCTGGATGTGGCTGTATGTATGGCTATATCTATCAATGCATCGGTGGTTGTACCTGAGGTGGTTGTCCAACCAGAGGAGCCCCCAGAACCTATCCATCCTAGACATCTTGGCCTCTTTGTCCCCTGCCTCTAGATCCCTTTCCTCATGGTCTCCCTCTAGGAGGAGCACTTGCTGGATTTGTCAGTCACCGGGGTGGGATGAACCATGCATCATATGTCAGAGTGGTCTGCACCACTGGCTAACCTTGATCATATGCCCAAGGTTGGGCCACCAATTATCTGAATCTCTCAACGGCTTCTAGAGCCAGAATGGTTGGTCCCCATGTGGGAACTTGACTAGATGACCTAGCAAAAATGGCCCTGTATGCATCGTCGGGTCTATCATGTACATCCCCAAACTGTTTGGCCACCCTGTCAAGAAGATATCTCTTGATCATGTGCTCTCGACCCTATAGGTAGCAGGTCTATCCGAAAAAATATAGCTGCTAAATATCATCAAACCATGGCGGCATCTGAAGCCATGGGCGCCAATGGAAAACTGTCATATCATCAATAACCCATCTCCAATATGAGATTCTAATCTCTCCAGTGTGCCTCAGAGTAATGGAACCTCGATATCTCCAAATAACGGGATAATCCGGCTCCATGTCTACCATCTAAACTATTGGCCAAAGCATGAAAATGTGCTCCCATGCCCAATTATGTAGCAGAGTAACCCCTGCATCGATGGCTCTCCCATTGCAATAAAAAAAATCATGTAAATCAAGGTACAAGGAGGCTAGCATCACAAGCCCCCACAAAAAAATAGTCCTCCTATGTAGCATTTAGTGCCATGCCAAGCCCCATTCTGGGTTGAATCCTCTACTGCATCTATCTGGAGCCACCAAACCTGAAATGATGGTTTCGATGATCAATCTAAAGGTCGGTACATGACCTCTGTACGACTCCAAGTCAATCTAAGATGTGACCAATGCAATCTAGTCCATCTCCATCACCTCAAGGCATGCATCGAACCTAGCATTGGTGTCGTAAATCACATGATCACCGTGAATAGGCAAACAGAGAATTTGCCACACACCCTCCAAGGTAACTATTCCCTCCCCTATCGGAAGGTGGAAGGATGAGGTCTCACTGTGCCATCTCTCACACAGAGTTTTCATCATCGCCAAATGAGTCCTAATCACGAGTGTGTATGCAATGTACCATAGACCAATCCCTCCTAGGTGCTCCTGGCACAACTCTGAAAGATCACCTAATCTCTCTAGAATAGTGGGCCTGTGCTCCCTCAATATCAATGGTGGGAAGACCTCCTACATCCACGAAGCACACAACATTAGGAAATTATCGAAAGTTGAAGTTATTTGAAATTTTTGGCTCGGAAATCACAATAGCATTACTATATTAAAATTTTAAATAGTGATGCACAATGCATTTAAAATTTCAAATTAGAAAATGCATTGTCAGATAAGTTGGCGTCGCAATTCAGCTTCTAGTCTAATTCAACCTAATTTCTAATTAAGGGTGCATCAACACCAAATAGGTTCATTATCACCATTTAAAATTAGGAACCCTAACTTCAATTGAGAAAAGGCCACTATATAAATATAAAATTATAATGATTGGTTAAATAGTGATGCCACCGTAATCTAAATTCTAAAGTATGTCATAATGTATCAAAAATTCAAATTTCGATTCCAACCAATGTCCATGTGTCTGGAAGCTCTCACCAAGCATTTCACAAAGGGTCAAGGTAGAAATGTAAGAATTCTTAAGGTGTGAATGCACAAAATGAATTCGAAAATGACCTCTTCTGGCTCATTTGCTGAAATTAAGGTTTTTCCCTAGTTTAACCTTCTAGTTGGGGTTTATTATCATTTTCACCATAATTTTCCAATTCAGGACCTAATTTTGCATCATTTTTTTTTTTAGTTTTGGCATTATTCTTGCATCCTGTATCTTTTTTTGACCTCTTAAGTGTGCTTTTGAAGATTTTTCTAGAAATCAACCCAAATTTTTAAATTTTCGCTAGATTTCTCATAAAAGGAATCAACATTATCCTTCATTTATATATACTCTAAACATTAAATTTTTTTTATTTTTTATTTAGGTAACAATTTTGAATCAAAGTTATGTTATTCTAGGAACCGGCAGTAAGTACCTCGCTCAAAGAGGGAAAAAATGTAGACAATTAAAAAAAAATGTCCCAACTTAAATACACATTTGGAAATAGATTTAATACCAACATCATTTCCTCTTTTAATTCATCCTCTTTTCACTTAACACTGATTTAATTAGCCCAGCTAATTAATTAATTGCATCATTTTCATCTATTGACCTAATTAATTTAATAAGGTTAATTCATCTCTTTTCACACTAACACTTCATCTAATTAAATTAAATAAATCAAAATATTTAATTTAATCACCTAAGTCATCTTATTTAATTAAATAACCCTAAGTTATTTAAGTAAATATCATTTCACCCCTCCCCTATTTATTAAATCATCTAATTTAATAAATATCTCTTTAATTCCTCCAAATCCCCTAATTGCATAAATTAAACCTTGTTTAATTAGTAATTAAACTAATTTTCCTATAAGCAAAGGGAATATTCTTGATCCCTTTTTACATAATTAAAACTTTTTTTTAATTTTTAAATTACCTTTTTCCTCAACCAAAGGAATATTCTCTCCTCCAATCAACTCACTTGGCTTCTTGAACAAGCTAAACCTTCAACCTCTTGACCAATCACCTTTGACCTGTGTGATCAGGTCAAAAGTGTGTTTGTTTGAGGCAAGTGTGAGCCCTTGATTAACTTCCATCATGCATTCTCATTCATTGATGAGAATCCATGATCCATGCCTCTCATGCTCTTCATCTTTAACTGTTGATTAATCTTTTTTATCTCAACCATTCATTCCTCATTTGCTCTCCTATTAATGGATCACTATTTGGAGACAAATGGATCTATCTTTCAATTGAAAACTTATGTTGTTGAATTTACTTGCATCCATACTCTCAATTTACTCCCTTTTAGCTTATTTAGCTCATTTTTATTGCATAATAGCATCCATTAATGGCTTCCATGCATCCATCTTAGTTTGTATATGAATTAGGTTTTTCATCTTTTAGCATAGTTTTAGCTTAGATTAGCTTAGCAATAGCATAATCAGTGCATAGTTAGCATAAAATCATGGTAACTTAGCTTGCATCATGTTCATTTTTAGCATAAACTATGTTTTCATACATAAATCACAATGGTTTCATCGATTCTCTTCCATAGAATTGACTAAAACAGGCTCACTGATCACAGGATTGGGAAAGGGTCATCGTTTCACATCAACACGACACCAATTCCACAACGGGATAAGTTTTAGATGGATTAGAGTAGATTTTTTTGAAATCTTTCATAATTTAGTATGTTAGGTTTTGGTAAAATGCTTAATTTCAATTTCATTTGAATGATCTTGTTGATATTCGAGTATTAGTGGCTTTTTTATGCTTTGATTATTCATGTATCAAGCGTAATTCAACCAATACTGATATCCTCGCATTGACAGTACCCCAACAACAACACGATATACCTCAAAAACAACATGGAATACCTCAACAACAACATGGAGTACTCCAACAACATGGTATACCTCAAAAACAACAAGGATTACCCCAACAAAAACACAATAAAATTCAACAACAACAAGGAGTACCTCAACATCAACACAATATACCTCAACAAAAATACAACATAACTCAACAATAATACAACGTACCTCAACATCAACATAATATACCTCAACAATAGCAATATCATACCATCAATGCACAACATGCCCACATCTGATACTGTAGTTTGCATGTCAAAGATAGACCAATGAGTTTTTGAGAGATTTTGGGACCTCAAGTGCATGCCACCTAACTGATGAACATGAACAAGTGGTTCCAAATTTGATTGAGTATTCTGAACAACTAGTTTAGAACCTAAATCTTCATTTGTATGTTTTCCATTTTTGGAAATAATACCTTGTTGGATGGGGATTGTTGAATCTTCCTCAGTAGATTCTGGTATATTACTCCATGAATCACTCTAATTGTGTGCCTTCTACTTGATCTATTTCCCTTCTTCCCTCGTGCCATTTTTTTTGGTGAATCTAAATGTGAAGCAAACAATAGCAATGTTGGCTCATGTTATACCTATAAAACCCAAAAGTATAACATATTATACATGATAGAAAAGCATCAATATGTTTGAAAATAATAGAAATAATAAATAGACAAGTTCAAAAAGCATATATACATACAAATTAATAGACCACCAAACAAAAAGGAATCAAAGGTTTTAAATAATAAACTATACGATTGTACAACCTATTTGAGTATATCACTATATAAAGTCAACGTGTTCATGATAATCAAACCCTAGATGGTTTTCACAATGATGTGAGAAAGATAGGAGTACTGGGCTAAAATAGAATCATAAGTTCCATTGTGTGCAAAATGAAATGAGAAATGATGGGTTCAGGTTGAGTCCTTTATCTTAAACCATGAAGACTATCCAACAAACATATTTCATGGAGGAGACATCATCCAACCAACAATGATGCATGATGAGAAATGATGAAATCAGTCAAAATCCATGTAAAATTATCCCCTAAGTAGATAATTTCAAGAATTAAAACAAGGATTTTAGATTGTAGAAGGTGTGTGAAGTATACTTCTGAATATATGTTATAAATAAAAGTTACAAAGTTCATCCTATATATGTATGTTGCTATGTTGTATATGCAATGGAAAGTAGACAAAAGCTAACGTAGTTTACATAAAATATTTGGCACTATCTTCTTATGGACAACAAAAGGAGAGTAATTTAAACATAGGTAAGACAAATATTAAAAATGAATATGTATGATGTGTTTTGTTTGAAATTCAAACTTGAGAGATATAGAGTTTCATGACTATAAAGATAGAAAGTGCACAAATATATATATATATATATATGGAGAGAGAAAGAGAGATAAATATATATCTTTATGTTATAAATAAAAGTTATAAAGTTTTCCCTATATATGTATGTTTCTCTATTGTATGTGCAATGGAAAGTAGACAAATACTAACATAGTTTACATAAAATGTATGGTACTGTGTTCTTATGGACAATGAAAGGAGAGTAATTTAAACACAGGTAAGAAAAATATAAAGATGAAGATGTAAGTTGTGTTATGTTGGCAATCCAAACTTTAAAGATACATACATAATGGACATATATAAAATAAGAAAAGGTAAGATTGAAATTTTGGGTTTATAACCAAAGGTAACAAAAATATAAGACATGTGGATTAGAGAATCTAATGTGCAGCATACTATCTTGCTAATTGGGGTCTGGATCGGACAAAGGACACTATCTCAGTAGAATGTTCCACTCAATGGAATGGGCTTTAGAAAATATTTAAATTCAATATGGAAAGTTCCTAGGGGTAAATGAAGATGTAGGTATACTGATGTGTTCATTTGTCAATCCAAACTTCAAATATACATACACAGTTTCATGACTAGATATAGTTATATATATGTATGTATGTGTATGTATATATGTATATATTTATATGTATGTATGTATATGTATGTATATTTATATGTATTTATGTATATGTATGTATATATATATTTATGCGTATAATTTTTTTTTAATATACATAACATAAATATACAGATAGACACACACATATTTATTAATATACATATATATACAAACATATATATTTCTTGAATATATATACATATATATATATATATGCAAGATGATGTGTGCACTTTTATGAATATAAAGGAGGCTTCTATGAATTTACTGAAAAGAGTAAATAAAGAAACAATTTCTTGAATTTGTAAATGGGGTTTTTGAAGGAATAACCCATGAGAAAAAAGACCATCATTTATTTATAACATTTAAATAGACACTTCATGAATATAACTGTTAAACACACACTTCATGAAAGTAACTTTCAAATATTGTACCAACTTGAAAATGCATGGATATTTGAGGAATGTACAAAGGATATTTGTTGATGCTTTGTAGTATGCAGAGGATATTAACAAATGAGAATAAGTGAGATTGACGTTGGCTACTTTACCTTTTATAAAATAATTCAAATCTAATAATTGAATGCATTGATTTTGGTTATTGTGTTTCAAATTTGATTTTTTTTTGGGATGATCCAATTCTTTGAATTTGTAATTACCACTTATGTATGATTTTTATGTTGAAATAATTGAATTTTGTATTATATTTGGATTTGATTTTTATTAGGGGAGCCTTACACCATTAACTATTTATGTAGGTACCTACACTAAATTGAGTTAATACATGTACATGTGAGAGGAAGTGTAGGAGATTCTACATTTGACAACCCATAAAGTTGATAGGAGCTCTCATAATGGCATATGTATTTGTGAATATAGTATGTAATGAGTCTAGCACCCTTTGCAAGGGGGAGTATTTGTCGACATAAAATATTATTATAAATTGTAAAACTAGGTATTTAGGAGCAACTTGTCTTATATTGTCAATACAATTGTATGTGTAGTTGACTACATACATTGGTCAACTACACATTGACATATGAACATGTATTGGTTTTTTTGCAATATGTTATTAAATTTTTAAAAAAAAATAGTGGGTCAAATGAAAAATTTATTTGGGGGGTAAAGTGAGCAAGGATTGAATGGTTATTGTAATATGGGAAATATATAGTGTAAGGCCCAACTAATGCTCAGTCAACTTAGAGTTAGACACAATTCAGAGGTGGTTCCTAGCTAAACAATCCACTAAACCCTCACAAGGCTCCATTTAATTATCAACCAGAGCTATGTAAACTTTTGATGATGTTGGTACTATATGTGCATTCAGAGACTCTGCACAGCATATATAATCTAGTATAGGTGGTTTACACGTGTAGGAAAATGAGAAATATTGGAAAAGGAAATAAAGCATAAATTATAAAATAAGGAAAAATAACTAAATCTGTAATTGTTATTATGGGTAATTTCAAGTAAACTTTGTTACTGGTTAACTACTAAACTTGGGCTTTGTATTCAAATTGACACCATTAACTGTTAACTCCTAACTACTTAACTACTTGACCACTTCAGAGCTTGACTTAGTGACATATTACAAATCATGATTCATGATGCAAGATAGCATTCATGTGCATGTAAAGGAGAATCTATTTAAAATGAAATACAATAATGTAAACATCTAATTTAATAGTAGAAATTAAGGTGGGTGAAAAATTACCTTGAGTGGCCCTTGCTCAAGTTGTACCCATAGAGTAAACCAAATAAATGCTACTTAAATCAACCAATTATAATAATAAATTGGAATATCTTCATTGCATGAAATTGGATTCTATAATCTGACAAGAATCTTCATAGATTTCTCATTCATGAATACATAACAGAAAACTAAAAAAAAAGTACTATATGTGAAAATGAAAAACTAGATCTATTCAAGCATATACTTTCACTATATCTACTCCTCAACCACTGATCCAACTATAGGTTTGGGGGAGGTTTATTGGCATAAGGAATCAAAACAAAAATTAGATGCAGATTACCACTCTCCTTTAAAATAGAGAGGGATAAAGTCTTTGCAACTAAAATTGTAACTAAAAAGATAGAAAAAAGACAAATAGAATTAAAAAATTTCCCTAAATAGAATGACAGAAACATGTATTGTGAAAATAGTTAGGTAGGTTTCCTGTTCACAACAAACTTATTCTCTCTTTAGTTGTCTTGTTGAATGTTTTGGTGATTCATAATTGACCTCATTAATAATTTCTTCTATTATCTTTTGCAACTATCACATTTCCAGTATTTTGAAATCTCTCTTGTAATTCATCTGAAATCCTTTGGTCGTGGTTGAGCTTCCTAGTTGTTACAAGTTATAGTCTACTCACTCTAACTTCTTGGATGCAAGGATTTAGATTCATCTAACATATACACACTAATAACAACCATAAATTGAGCATAGATTCATACTACAATATACACATTCATACATTTAACCATGCAATTACCAACATATCATAATCATATTTCCATACATCAAAATCTAGTTTAAGTTTTATGAAGGATATAAAAAGATAGATAAGTTTAGGAATGTCTATGAAATAAGCCACTTAAAATGTCTAAAATATATGAACTAATGTAACGCTTGGGAGATAAGAAAAATCATTTTAAATTGTTCAATCCATTTCAAAAGGTTTACAAGAAAATAATACCATTCATAAAAGCTTCCAAAATGAGCTCAATGTAAAAGAGAATAAATTGCATTTCATGTATATAAATAATAACATTGTAATTTATCAAGATTATGCACATGGCAAAAGTACATCAATGAATTTTCATATATATATTCATCCATACTCGAAAGAGATCAATAATTCCAATAGAAACATCTTTTTCAATGTTACGTCATAAAAACCTTAATTCTACACATCAATGTTACATCGGATTCTTTCATGCAATTCTTCTATTTCAAAGTTTCAATAATGAATGTCAAATACATATACATATACAATGGGGCTTTACAAGCCATTCCAGAATGATACACAAGTACATCAATAGCAAATAAAACTCTGATCCTCCAACCGCTGTGACACCATCGGTCTTCTTGCGAGCTGGGGCCAAGAGTGTGATTCAGGCGCCTTTTCCGCCCAACCACGAAGTACATGACTTCCCCGGGTTCCTTCCTAACTTGAAGGAATCCCCGGCCCTACATAAGGAGCCTAGCAACCTGACACAATAAAACAGGAGGGAACTCTCGATGCATGCCTGGTGCCTATATGCATTTCTAACATGAGAAAACATATTTCTTGCAACTGGAGGTGGCAGAGACTCAAATACATATATTTCTAGGCTTTTAAAACAAATCCATCTATTTCAATGGTACAAGTGCTTGGCCAAGCATAAATAAAATAACAAGTGGTAGTTTCAGAAAAGGTAAAACTACCGTCTCTGTGGATCCACCTTCGGCATCCTATCCCGGAAGTTACCAAAATACAGTATAATAAAGTGCAAGAACAGAAAATTGTGCATTTTCCATACATGCTTCATGCATTCTATTGATTCTAAAAGAATTTTCTTCATTTATCCACATTCATACAAAGATTGCTTTTCAAACTGATTTCCATGCATACTTAGGTTTCAAACGAGAGTTTCAGAACATCTTTTGAATTCCATTTTATCATGTTGAACAAAAGAAAAGGTTGTAAGTTTCAGTATTAAAATAACATCTACTCTTTTCTTAGTAAATTTTCTCTGATTTGGTAAAGGAATCTGTTTTCACTCCAAGCTACTCTCTTGAAGGTTCTTGTTCAAGTTTGGTTTTTCAAATGTAAAAATGCATGTACATCAAGATACTTTCAGTGTATGAACACAAGTAGAGGAAAATAATTTTCTCTATAAAACAGTGTTCTCAGATTTATGTATATATTTCTATATCTTCAAAATTCAAGCTGATTTGAAAGTGGAATTCCCAATATGCTACAGGTTTCTGGTTAACAATAATATATAGAAACAGGATAATTTTTTCAAAAAAATAGAGGTTTGGAAATTTGCATTTGAGTTTTATATTGTATACCAATATTCATAAATCTACATCTGTATGTAAGCATAAGACAATGTGACCAAAGAAGATCACCAATTTACATGGTTCTCATAGGTACATTTTCATATTTCCAGCTTCAAAAATACTAAGAAGTTTATATATATTTGACAGAAATTATATCACATTCTGAAGATGGTTTTCCTATATAAATTCACATTTATGTATATATATATATATGTATATATATATATGTATATATATATATAGATACAAATGAGTGTATATATATATACATATATATATATATATATATATATGTTTTAAATAAAAAGAAATACAGATTTTTATAACTGTTCTCACGTTTTTTGGCCGTGCACACAGAAAAGAGCATTATACAGGGTTCTAAGCAGGTGATAAGCACCCCAAAGGTGTTGGGAGGCCTTGCCTCTCCCATGGGGAGGGCGCGGGCTGTGAGGAGGCCATGCCCCCTCCACAGGCCGTGGCCTATGGAGGGCACGAGCCTCCCCACAGAGCCGTCCCTTCCTTTGGGAAGGGTTGGGGATTACAATCCCTCCCCCTACATTAAAAACAAATTCTTAAAAACAGAATTCGCTCAGCATTCAACTGCAATTAAATTCATTTCAAAAGAATTTCGAATTAATGTCTGGTAAAGGTTTTCTTGCGAAATTGTGTATATATATATAAGTATATATGCACAGGAATGCAAATTCTTGTGTATATATATATATATATATATATAAATATGACTTCATATCTTTTCTCTCACAATTTTTTCTGTACAAAAGAATAGCAAATGAGGGCAGCTTTATGAAATGCAGATTTGCAACAAATTATAACCCTGTTCTGGAAGAAAGAATTTGGGTATTTTCTCAACAATGCAACAAATGAGTAGAAGGTTTTTACCCAGATTTAAAAATAAAACTGGAAGACATTTCTCATATATTTGTAATCATTTTCATAAAATGATGCATACAATTTATCCAATTTCATACTGAAATTCAAACTGGTTTAAAAGCAAAGAATGGAAAAACCTAGAAGATTACTCCAGTTGTAGATGTCCAGAATTACCTTCTGTCTCTTTCTCCCTGAGCCCCTGGTTATTTTATGAATAATCTTCTCTTCTCTCCCCTTAAAGCTGTATTCCTTCTTCTAAGAGTCATGCAGACCCTTTCAAAATGACAGATGTATATTTTTCGTGGAAAATTTTACATGCAAAGTAAAGAGGTAGCCACTTGCCGAGAGCATTGTTGGTTTTAAGGAGAATTTCCCAGAACCCCAAGTTTCTCGAGACTGTTATTTTTCCCTCTCCAATTTTTGGACTTTGGCTTTAGACATATGCAAACAAAAATATTTCCACTTTATCATATGCAAATAAAAATATTCCCACTTTATTTTAATTTCATAACTAGATAAAATTTAATAAACAGATTTTCAATTATTGCACATAAAGTGGGATATATTAAATAAAAAAAAATCATAATCCTTTCAAAACTATAATTGATAATTTATTTATTTTTATGATATTATTTTTATTATTTATTTATTCAAATCTAAAATAAATATTTTACCTCACTTATAAATAATTCATCATTTAATTAACACAAAAGAAAGATAGGATTTGAAACCATAAAGCATTTAAAACTTAAAATTAATAATTAATAGTTAAATTGTATTTATTGCTTTTATTTATTATTTTATTTATTTTAATCGACTATTATTTAATTCACCAATAATTCAAGACAATCATGTTGAAAGTGTCATTGCCTAAATGCAATCTACATGAGTCTAGGTGTTGTGTGTGTGTGGTCGAGAGTACTCCTGTTTTACCCTGTCGAGAAGCTAACCTCCTTTCCTCAATCACACTCTTGGTCTTCGACCACTGCAACTCAAGTGCACTCAGGCACGCAACAAAAGAATGAATTAGTATTTGATATAGATATATATATCAAAGCAATACTTTCAATAAATATTTCTATTCTATCTTGCTTAATCTTTCAAATAAAATGCATTCAAAATTACTTTCAAAAGTAAACACTTTTTTCATTTCCACACACCAAAACATCATAGTATGTCATATTACTTCAAGCACACACAATAATCCATAGAACAAATCCACACAAAGCCAAGAGAAAAAAAACAACATCAAAGTCTGAGACGTGACATCCTTCCCCACTTGGAAGAGACATCGTCTCGATGTCTAAAAGCAAATCCACACAATAGAGTTTGAAGTATCAGTGTGTCATAGTCACAATATACAGAAAAGGAAAAGTAAGCTATAATCTCAAATGAGAAAAATATCCGTCAATGTCATCTGCATTTCCCAGGTGGTATTATCCATCGAGTACTGGTCCCACTGGACTCTGTACTCCACAATATCATGGTTCCACATCTTAACGTTGTGCCTCCCAGAATCCTGATGGGCTCCGCTAGCACCACCCCTGAATCCTGCTAAGTATGCCAGCCATGCACACCACACATATAGTTTTACTACCATCCAATTATATCCATGTAACAAATGGCTCTTGCACCAGAGCTTACAAGAATAATATCATATCATTCAAGCATGAGAATTTAATCACTCACATTAGTACAAGTATAGAGAACATTTCAATTTCAAGTACAAATATCAGTATAGTTAAGGAAACAATTTTCTATGCTATGAGTACAAACACCCATACAGATGTGTCATTGCACAAAGCAAGAGAAGTGCATTATTGCACAAGCACCATTCTCATATAATACACATGTAAGTACCTTTACTAAAAGAAAAACAATCAGGCATACATGATTCACCCTATCAATCTTTCATACCTTGTCTGCAAGACAAGTCGAGAAAACTTATCTAAACATCCTTACCATTGAAGGCCCTTAAGGCATCTCAACTTTTTGTTCTTCAAAAATCTCGTGGATTCTACAAGATTCATATCCTCAACCATCAACTTTCCCAAAGCCTAGTACCATAATGAACATTCTTTCCTTTAAAACATCCCTTCTTAGGTTTCCTGCCTTCGAGAAGGCTCAACCAAGATTATCTATTATTATCCAATTTGTTTACTTCACATATAAATTAAAGAAAAATAATAAAACAACTGCAAAGGTGCTCCAATGAGGTCCAATCCAACCGTCGAACACACCAACTATTTAGAGACTAGGACACTTGCAATCCATTCCTTTGACCATTCTGATTTTTTTTTTTGAACTTTCTTCTTATATTTAGTGCCCTTCATCTTACTTGAATTATACTTCATTTATTTCATCTTTCCATCTTACTTATCAGGTATTCCTTAATCAATCCATATTTTACTTCCATCACTAGCTATTGGTTTATTCTAGTTTAGAACATCTTTCAGTAACTTCCTCATCCATTCTTAGTTCTACAACACTTTTATTATCCCCCCCCCCTTTTTTTTTTAACAATTCACTCTATATATCAAACTTCAATCAACATTTCCAATCTTGCCTTTCTCTTCTCATCCCACACTATTTTTCTTGTCTCAAAGGTTTCTTCTCCTTTTTAACTTCCATTACTATTATATTGTCATTTTAGTCTTTCATTCTTCCATTCAAACTCTGTATTACTACAACATCCCTCTCTCTATCAATTAATACATAGTTATGAGGAATTTTTCCTCTTATAACCTTATTCATTCTAAAATATCTACTTTTGATCTAGCAGTACATGTTGCCAAAGTGTTTCTTTGCTCTACCCTTTCACCACCTACAACATCTCTCTACTTTCCATTTGTGTTCCATTGCATCCACTGAAGTTCTCTACACAACTACTTTGCTTTCTCAACTAACATTCCTCCTACCACTACCTATTATTTCAACATACAAAAACAAGTTTTTCTCAAAACTCAAGGGATATACTTAGGAATCAATCCATAAAGCATGTTCTCAAATTTCCTTTGTACTATCTAGACATGGTGTCCTCTCATATAGTAATACCAACAAGATATACAAAAATAATAGGCCCAAAGCAACACCAATGTTCAAAACTTTCCTATCATTTCGAAATTAAATACTTGTATCAGACAACGTATTAAGGAATTCACTCTATCATAATTCTATCAACATACATACCAGGAACTGAAGCACTCTCTGTATTATACCCCCTCATACATTCTATCAGAGGTCCATCATGGACATGATAGTGCACATAACATGAAATTTGACCAACAATTTAAAACATTCAAGCATAGCCACCATTTAGAAAAATTAAATCAAATCCAAGGAAAAGAAAAGTCGATTTCAACAATAAGGCATAAAATGTGCACCATTTGAACATTAATTCACACATGACCATAATGGTCGCAAGATAAATAAGTATCAAAAATTTGATGGCTATACTTACTCATGCACATAAATAAAATTTCAACTTTGGCCTTCACGCCATTCCGTAAATTGAACAAATACAATAAAATAAATAAATAAATAAAATATCAAAATTTTCAAGTTACATAACATATGAACTGTGTGACTAACTCTAGTCACAAGAGAGGGAGTACAATACCAATCCATACCTGGATTTCAAAATCTGAGGTAAGTAAGAGAGCACATTCAATCATAGTGAGCAATGAGTCATCTAAGACCCAGTCACACAAAACAAGAAATCCATTCTACTTCATCATCCAACATCAACAAAATTGCATCCCTTTCAAGGGAATTTCAATCGCCACTTAATGACACACATGGTCAAATGCTAGTGAACATCCACAACCCAAGGTATCCAAATACTTCATTCTCACAATGAAGAGCAATTACCAATTCCCACTTTATAGATATACACCATTCAATTGGATAACGCATTACTACAACATTCGCACATTAATTACATGAAGTTCTCATTCGCACAAAATAAATATGCCAAAACACACATACAGGGGATATGAAAACAAAAATTATTCAAGTGCGTCACTCACACAAGGTAAGTATACCATCTCTAACATAATATGAAGAAAAAGCTTGAGCGCTTTACTCGCATCAACCATAGACAATCATAAGTGCATTAATCGCACATTATACATGTATATATATGCAAAGTGCCTAACTCACATGATGCATTACTCACACATTATACATGTATATATGCAAAGTGCCTAACTCACACGATGCATTACTCACACCAAATATAAATCACACAAGAGTGCATTACTCGCACAATATATGCAAAGTGCATATTCATAAATATATCATTTATATAAATCCAGCATATAGGACTCATAAGGTCTCACAAGATCAAAACTCATGCCCTGTCAATAAGGCTGACAATGATAACTTATCTGAACAAAAATTTTCTCCTAGGACCATATCGAAGACTCCTAAGGAGGCTTAACTTGCATTTACTAAAGATTGGAAGGATCATATACACATCCCGATTAGGAAAGAACAAACATCACCTAAAAATCAGCTTACTCATAATCAAATACCTTTACCATTGTAGACATCCTTCTTGGATTCTCTTCTTCCTTAAAGCATCATCTAAGGTTTAAACCATTAGTGGTTGTAGGTGATTTTTCTTTCTACTTGTCTTAATATATGCATATTTTATTTTTTTAACCTCTAGTAACCTTGTAACTTATCCTTTTAGATCATAGTCATTCGCCCTTTATGTCCTCAAAGATACCTCTTTTCTCAATATTTCTCTATTCTACATCATCACTTCACAGGTTGTCATCAAGTCTTAGTCATCTTGGCTCAGGTATATCCATCACAATATCTCAACCCTTTTTAAAGGTACAATCTCCAATCCTTGCTTCGACCATGACATTATTCCTACTAAGGATTCTTTTGAAAATGCCACTAATCTGATGAGTACTCTCAACTAATATAGTCATGCCATGTCTAATCTTCTTGGTTCTCAACTTAACCATCCAAGACTCATTGAGGTTCCAACTCATCAAAGAAATCTCTGACCCAAGATAGGGTGTTAATTCACTCGATGCTCTTAGAAATTTAGGTCATCAACAGGTTCACATTGCAACCTATAGCGTAGAATTCTTGAGGTCCGAGTGTTGAACCTATGGCTCTGATACCAAAATGTAACACTTGGGAGATAAGCAAAATCATTTTAAATTGTTCAATCCATTTCAAAAGGTTTACAAGAAAATAATACCATTCATAAAAGCTTTCAAAATGAGCTCAATGTAAAAGAGAATAAATTGCATTTAATGTATATAAATAATAACATTGTAATTTATCAAGATTATGCACATGGAAAAAGTACATCAATGAATTTTCATATATATATTCATCCATACTCGAAAGAGATCAATAATTCCAATAGAAACATCTTTTTCAAGGTTACGTCATAAAAACCTTAATTCTACACATCAATGTTACATCAGATTCTTTCATGCAATTCTTCTATTTCAAAGTTTCAATAATGAATGTCAAATACATATACATATACAATGAGGCTTTACAAGCCATTCCAGAATGATACACAAGTACATCAATAGAAAATAAAACTCTGATCCTCCAACCGCCGTGACACCATCGGTCTTCTTGCGAGCTGGGGCCAAGAGTGTGATTCATGCACCTTTTCTGCCCAACCACAAAGTACATGACTTCCCCGGGTTCCTTCCTAACTCAAAGGAATCCCCGGCCCTGCATAAGGAGCCTAGCAACCTGACACAATAAAACAAGAGGGAACTCTCGATGCATGTCTAGTGCCTATATGCATTTCTAATATGAGAAAACATATTTCATGCAATAGGAGGTGGCAGAGACTCAAATAGATATATTTCTAGGCTTTTAAAACAAATCCATCTATTTCAATGGTACAAGTGCTTGGCCAAGCATAAATAAAAACAAGTGGTAGTTTCAGAAAAGGTAAAACTACCGTCTCTGTGGATCCACCTTCAGCATCCTATCCCGGAAGTTACCAAAATACAGTATAATAAAGTGCAAAAATAGAAAGTTGTGCATTTTCCTTATATGCTTTATGCATTTCATTGATTCTAAAAGAATTTCCTTCATTTATCCACATTCATAAAAATGTTTTTCAAACTGATTTCTGTTCATACTTAGGTTTCAAACGAGAGTTTCAAACATCTTTTAAGTTCCATTTTATCATGTTGAACAAAAGAATAGGTTGTAAAGTTTCAGTAATAAAATAAAATCTGCAATTTTCTCAGCATATTTCCTTCTGTTTAGTAAAGAAATATGTTCTCACTCCAAGCTACTCTCTTGAATGTTCTTGCTCAAGTTTGGTTTTCAAATGTAAAAATGTATGTACATCATTATATTTTCAGTGTATGAACACAAGTAGAGGAATAATTTTCTGTATAAAACAGTGTTCTCAGATTTATGTATATATTTCTATATCTTCAAAATTCAAGCTGATTTGAAAGTGGAATTCCCAATTTACTACAGTTTTCTGGTTAACAATAATATATAGAAATAGGATAATTCTTTCAGAAAAATAGAGGTTTGGAAATTTGCATTTGAGTTTTATATTGTATACCAATATTCAGAAATCTACATCTGTATGTAAGCATAAGACAAAGTGACCAAAGAAGATCACCAATTTACATGGTTCTCATAGGTAAATTTTCATATTTTCAGCTTCAAAAATACTGAGAAGTTTATATATATTTGACAGAAATTATATCACATTCTGAAGATGGTTTTTCCTGTATAAATTTGCATTTATGTATATATGTTTTAAATAAAAAGAAATATAGATTTTCATACTGTTCTCACATTTTCTAGCCGTGCACACAGAAAAGAGCATTATACAGGGTTCTGAGCAGGTGATAAGCACCCTAAAGGTGCTGGGAGGCCTTGCCTCTCCCATGGGGAGGGCGCGGGCTGTGAGGAGCTCGCGCCCCCTCCACAGGCCACGGCCTGTGGAGGGCGCGAGCCTCACCACAGAGTCGTGCTCTTCCTATGGGAAGGGCTAGGGATTAAAATCCCTCCCCTCTACAGTAAAACAATTTCATAAAAATAGAATTCACCCAGCATTCAACTGCTATTTAATTCATTTCAAAAGAATTTCGAATTACTGTCTAGTAAAGGTTTTCTTGCGAGATTATATGTATATATGCATAGGAATACAAATTCTTGTGTATATATATATATGATTTCAGATCTTTTCTCTCACAATTTTTCTGTACTAAAGAATAGAAAATGAGGGCAGTTTAAAGAAATGCAACTTTGCAATAGATTATAACCTTGTTCTGGAAGAAAGAAATTGGGTATTTTCTCTACAATGCAACAAATGAGTAAAAGGTTTTCACTCAGATTTAAAAATAAAACTGGAAGACATTTCTCATATATTTGTAATCATTTTCATAAAATGATGCATACAATTTCTCCAATTTCATACTGAAATTTAAACTGGTTTTAAAAGCAAAGAATGGAAAACCTGATAGATTACTCCAGTTGCAGATGTCTAGAATTACCTTCAGTCTCCTTCCCCTGAGCCCTGGTTATGTTCTCCATAATGTTCTCTTCTCTCCCCCTTAAAGCTTTATTCCTTCTTCTGAGAGTCATGCAGACCATTTCTGAATGACAGATGTGTATTTTTCTTGGCAAATTTACATGCAAATTAAAGAGGTAGCCACCTGCCGAGAGCTTTGTTGGTTTTAAGGAGAATTTCCCAGAGCCCAAAGTTTCTCGGGACTATTCATTTTTCCTTCTCCAAATTTTGGACTTAGGTTTTAAATGCAAACAAAGCTATTTCCACTTTTTCATATGCAAACAAAGATATTTCCTCTTTATCATATACAAATATAAAATGTTTTCACTTTATTTTAATTTCCTAATTAGATAAAATTTAATAAACAGATTTTCTATTATTACACAGAAAATGGGATATATATATTAAATAAAATAAATCATAATCCTTTCAAAACTTTAATTGATATTTAATTTATTTTTATGATATTATTTTTATTATTTATTTATTCAAATCTAAAATAAATATTTTACCTCACTTATAAATAATTCATCATTTAATTAACACAAAATAAAGATAGGATTTGAAACCATAAAGCATTTAAAACTTAAAATTAATAGTTAATAATTAAATTGTATTTATTGCTTTTATTTATTATTTTATTTATTTTAATCGACTATTATTTAATTCACCAATAATTCAAGACAATCATGTTGAAAGTGACATTGCCTAAATGCAATCTACATGAGTCTAGGTGTTGTGTGTGTGTGGTCGAGAGTACTCCTGTTTTACCCTGTCGAGAAGCTAACCTCCTTTCCTCAATCACACTCTTGGTCTTCGACCACTACAACTCAAGTGCACTCAGGCACGCAAGAAAATAATGAATTAGTATCCGATATAGATATATATCAAAGCAATACTTTCAATAAATATTTCTATTCTATCTTGCTTAATCTTTCAAATAAAATGCATTCAAAATTACTTTCAAAAGTAAACACTTTTCTCATTTCCACACACCAAAACATCATAGTATGTCATATTACTTCAAGCACACACAATAATCCATAGAACAAATCCACACAAAGCCAAGAGAAAAAAAACAACATCAAAGTCTAAGACGTGACAACTAAACAAGATAAAACTAAATATTGATCAAGCTCATCATTCCCCCCAACTAAGATATTTTCTTGACCTCAAGTAACAATTTAGAGCCGAAGGTTGTACAGGAGAACTATCTCCCTAAAGTCTGTAACAACATCTACTCCTTTTTCCCATCTCAGATAGTAGCCTTGGTGACATGAAAGCTTGGACAATCTCATATTCTCTACTGCTTCCTCTCCCTCACGTTTCTGTCATGTCCAATGTGGCACTGGGAAAAGTATAATAGGTGGATGGAATGCCAGTGGGAACCACTTAAGTCAATCTTTGCAATCTTCATATACTTATGAGATCTCCTAATGATGGATATAAAATTGTAGATGGAGTGAGGTTTCTTTCTCTTTAGCTCTAGGGTTAGTTCCTTCCATATTTCCTATACAAATTGAAAATCTTGATCAATAGTTCCCATAGCTAGTTGCTTCATCCTCATGTGGTTTTATTTTATGATGTTCATTATTGCTCTTCCCTTAGCTTTGTGTTTCAAAAGCATTAACCACTCATCTATAACTTCATTAGGATCAATTCATTCCTTCCTAAGATTGAGAGCAGTGGATTTTTCTCTCATTATACTGTCTTAGAACCTCACCTATTTGATGCTCATTTATGACATAGGAAGCACACACCTTGATTTACAAATCCCTTATAAAATCTAAAGGATTCTAAGCAATATCATTTATCAAAATATAATTTTTTAGGTAAAATTCACAAAGATGATCTTTCATTTCTAGTGTGGAGTCATGAAAAACATTTAAGAACTAGGGAATCAGAGTTTCTCTCCCATTTCTTAAATCCTGGGATTGCCAAACTTGGAACTTGGAGGGAGATATAGAGGTTTTGCAAGCTGCAAATGACTATTTTATGGTGGTTTTTTCATGTATTGTAAATCGTAATAAAGCTTTTGAGGGATTTCCCTACTTTTACAATCAAGTGGGGTTGCTCTTGAAACCCTAGCACATTATATTTAATCTAGTTGAAGAGCTTCTATTGAGGGTTTCGATCTGAGTGTGACTTCCTTGGCTTCTGGTTGAGTTCTTGAGGAATGATATTTTTCGCATGATTGTACTCTTGTTGGGTAAGGAGATGGGGTCGTCAACACAAATATTAGAGAGGAAGCCCCTTTATTTAGCCTATATTTTTGTGGAGGTTGATCTAAACAACCCACTACCTAATTCGCTGGAACTTCAAGTTGGGTCCACATCATGGATTCAACAATTGGACTATGAGACTTTTCCTTTTTGGTGTCGAATTTTCCATGAATATGGTCACATGTAGTGAAAGTGTTGTAAACTTAAGGTTTTAGGATCTTCTTTTGGTTGGGCTTCTGTTAGGATTCCTCCTCACTCAAGTCCATTGAGTAATAAAGGCAAAGCCCCTATGTTTGAAGGGGAAATTGATAAGGAGGGTTATATTCTACTGAAGTCCCACAACAATGGAAGAGGAAAAAAAGAACCCTTAAGGATAGGCAAGATGATGTAATTTTTAACCAATTTTAAGCCTTAGAAGATTGGACCAACAAGTGGCTATTCTTGATAAGGGTGTCTCTATTGATACTATCTTATCTAGGTGGAGTAGTTGGCTTCTCAAAAGGACAAGAGTGGGAATATCTACGGGGAAATATGTACCAAGTTAAATTCTAGTCATGCTCCATAATCTTCTACTTTACCAGTCATTCTAGTGGAGATAGTGGTGGATGTTGATCCATCCATGTATCATATGGATACACAATCTTTGGTTGTGGCCTAGGATTTTGGTAATGGTCCCCTAGTCTCTTCTTCCTTGGGGTTGCACCAGAAAAAACTTTAAGAGGAACTTAGAGAAGCCTTCCAAGGCTAGGATGAAGAAACATTAGGATATGATCAAGTTAATTGATAGGGTAGGGTTGGATGGAACACTCACTGTTCCATGCTCTAGGTTTCACCTTGGATAACCCCTTTTTGGTGTCACTCTTCCACCACTCAACCTATAGGCCCTAATGATTGTTAGGCACCCCTGGTTCTCCTAACCAACCCTGCTATCATTTTCTCTTTCATTCTACCAAGCCAATCTTGGTGCCTTGCCACTATCTCACCCTTGACCCTTATTCTTCCCTAAAGGCCAAATACCCTCAACATTCAATTGAGTTCTTGTAGGGGTGTGGAAATGTTGTAAAAGCTACAAGATAACCTATTTAGATTTCTTATTCAACCACAAGACTCCAATTACCCATCCCTTCACTAAACCCTCTCCTAGGGCTAGGAAGGGCTACAAGCTTAGAGCCCCAATTAGGTCTCTTACTCCGGGTAAAATGCAATTTTCTCCTAAAACCACCAAAAGACCTGGGTTCTTTGCTTGGGATTGGTGGTTCCTATGTCCTTCCCTTGAATATTTTCAGGGCTCTGAATCAGCACTGCTCACACACTGCTCATACACAAAAATGGTCAAAAACCTAGGGTTTACTAGCTTTTCCCAGGCTGTTTCAAACTGTCAAAGGTTTCTTCCACCGAATGACTTGTTAGAGCCTCCTCCTGACTACCAGGCCTTGCTAAGACCCTCAAAAAAATTCACCAAAAGGAAATTCTCCAAAATCTTAACACCCCTGCAAGATAAGTGATTTTCACTCCCTGTCTTCCCTAGCTGGACTCTATCTAGCTCGCCTAGGGAAAGACATTTCTAACAACTCTTGCATTCACACAAAGCCTACCAACTAACATATGTACAAGAATGGTGTCTAGGCACCGTTTCCAAAGGGTCGTATGGTTTGTACAGTGGAAAAGTGCTCTAGCACCCCATTTTCTGAAAACAGTCTGGTTCAGACCAGCAACAGGACCACAATGAACTATTTACAAAATGATACCTAAAAATTAAACAAGAAGCTATTTAATGAATACAAAATGCTTGAATACCAAATTCACTACATCCTACAATGAAAAAGGAACAGATCTAATCCATTAAGACTCAAACAAGATGCAAAAGTTAGGAATTTTTGCACAGAACATTGTTTTCTTCAATTTCACAAGATTTCACCAAAACATTAAAGCTTCCAACCCTACTTCAGGGTCGAGATACCCCTTAAATAGGCCCTAGAAATAGTTAAGTTTCTTTGGTCGAACCTATGGAAGACCTAATGGCTAAGGTTATAAAACTCACTTTGTTTTTCAACATTGGTCCATTTTTTAAAACAAAACAAGCTAAGCTTCTAAAACTTATTCAACTTTCCACCACTTCTTTCCTAGAGAGAAAAAAACCTCTAACAAAAACAAGATGGTCAACATGACCTCAAGATAACACAACAAAATTTGAACTTCTTTCTAGACTCCTAAAAAGCCTAGTGTTTTTCAGGTGCTCCTGCACCATTAATGGGTGAGAATTTGGTGGAGTCGGGCTTAGTTAAACCTCTTGACTCCCATTTTTTAAACCCCTAAAATTATTTTTCTCTCTTGGAATGTGAGGGGTTTGAACAACATCCCTCAAAAAAAGGATATTCAAGAAATGATAAAGGCTCATTCTCTTGATGTTTTATTTATCCAAGAATATAAGTTGTTTATGGAGGTCATGGTTAAGGTATCCTCCAAGATTTGGTGGTATGGTTAGTTCTAGTACATTGGGGCATAGGGAAATACTGGTGGGATTTCTTGCATTTGGGACAAGAAGAAGATCTCCCCCTTGTGGTGGATTGCAGGTCAACTTTCCTTGTCCATGGTTGCTTCAAGTTTTGAATCTAGAGAAATTTTGTTATTTTCTAATGTCTACGCTCTGACTGACTTACCTAGAAATATTTTTCTATGGGACCATATAAGGTATGTGAGATCTTTAGCTCCTTTGTTTCCTTGGGTTGTGGCTATGGATTTTAATTCTATTCTTAGTCTTGAAAATAGGGGTGGTTTGGACCATTTGGAGCACTCTTTGTCTTTGTTCAATAATAATTTAACCCAATTGAATTTGATTGATATAAATCCTCTCAATGTTTTTTTAATTAGAGTAATAGGTGTAGTGTGGACTCTATCTTTAAGAGGTTGTACATATTTTTGGTCTCCAGTTTTTGGTTAGGCAATAAGTGGTTATCCAATTTTGAAATCTTTGACTAGAGAGACTCAAACCATTGGCCCATAAAAATTTTTGCACATGGTTGGGAAAATACCAATAATCCTTCCTTCAAATTCTAGTTAATGTAGTTTCATGAGCCCTCTTTACAGAACCTTATAAAATATTGGTGGTTTGATGGATTGCCTCCACATGGGACTACTATGTACACCTTTATTAAAAGGCTCCATTTTATGAAATTTCAGCTAAAGAAGTGGAATATGGAATGCTTTGGGAATGTCTTTAAGGAAAAATTTGTAGATCAAAATTAGTTGGATATCATTTCTAGGAAAAATAGAGATCAAGGGATTACTCAAGAGTCCCTTAAAGCTGAAGTAGATGCTTTGGAGAATCTTTTTGAATGGTAACTATAGAAGGATTTTTTTTTGGAAGAAAAAGTCAAGGATTGACTAGCTCCAAGAGGGAGATAGGAATACTTCCTTCTTCTTTAACTCCATCAAATCCAGGGGACACGAGAATATAATCTCCTCTATTTTTTCCTCTCAAGGTGTTCAACTTTCTTCTTTTCATGATATCTCTCAAGAGGCCACTCAATATTT
>VDFB02072798.1:0-21822 GCA_007258455.2 Sequoia sempervirens
TTGTTCTTGAATGCTCTTGATAATGATATTTTCTATCATGAAATTGCTTCTTGATCCTTAGATTTCAAATCATAAAGACTATATTTAAAGGTGTTTATTTAATTTCCCAAAAATTAGATTCCAAAAGCCGACAATTGCAAGTTAAATTTGAATCATTAAAATATTGCCAAAAACATATTTTAAAATGGGTCCTAGCCCATAAAGGGGACCCATTCACCCAAGTCCAGGACACACATGATCCATGGCAATTAAAATATTATATGCATTAATTAAATATTGGTTTCCCTTTTGGAAAACGATAAAAATAAGGCTTTGGAATGCATAATTTGGAAAATTAGAAGCTTAACTAAGTCCAATAAATTAAGGGACCCAAACATAGTGTGAAACTGTAAAGGTATACAACTTCCTACGCTACATAAGGTATATGCTCTTAATGGTAACTTTGTTTAAATTTCTAAATTTCTATGCAAATTTGCAAGGAACCACTTCTTTTTAACATAAATTATCTAAGGATGCCATGTTGCCAAAGTAACTTGGATCAAACCTTTGTCACAAAGCTCCTACAATTAGTCTTTGAAAATAAATATTCTATTTATTTTCACATTATGTTCCATGAAGTTCCTAGGACAAGGATGGCAAGGACAAGAGGCTATTTTAGGAGATGACAATTAAAAATATAAGGAAACTTTCAAAAATTGACAAAATTTCAATATTCATATATAAGTCATTCTTCATATACACTGCATAATCATATTACATAACATTAGAGCTAAATTGAGATTTAACATGATAATCAACACACAAATTAACAAAATTTCATTGTTTTTACTATCAATGTGCATATATTATACAAAAATTATAACAAAATGCCCAAAGCCTACATGTTTCAAATACAAATTACAAAAAACATAGAAAATATGTTGCTGCCCCTAATCTTCATCTCCTAACACTACATCAAAATTGAAGTGAGTCTAAATTAGTTCCATTAAAGGGACTCCCTCATCTAATGGTGTACCCCAAGTAGTGTTGGGATATTTTTGGATGTTGTGGATGTGTTGCTGATATGTGGTTGTCATTGATGTCAACACTATTAGCATTTGGTGTATCTATTGTTGTATTTGTCGAGGATATTGAGAAAATTATAAGAAAAAGTGTTCTAGGTTACTAGTGAAATTGTGCAGGTCATGAAGGTGTTTTGTTTTGTACATAAAAGATTAGTTGATGTGGATTAAAGGGTTTATTGTTGAGTATGTCTAGATCATCTACCAAAATTTTCAGAGGTCCACGTGAAGTTTTGAGTATGTTGTGGTCTAACAGTGTTATGTTGGTCTTTATCAGTGTTCCTGAATGAAGATTGTGTGATTCTGGTTATCTCAGTTTTTGTGGATGCTTCTTTGTTGTTTCTTGGTGTTCTCAGATGTCTCTAGTTCATTCTCTATCTTTGTGGCACGTCCACATTAATCGATGAACTCGTGGTTGAAGATATTTGTGCGCATATTCGTTTTTTCATGTTCTTGGCTGACATGTTGATGGTAGCATGTTGTGGATCCTCAAGGAGAAATTAATTAAACTATTTTTGTGTTGGAGATATTAATTTAGGTCTCCACTATGTTGTGGCCGACCTTGGTGGATACGCATTAAAATTTTAATTGTAAATTTGGGCCAACATTGCAAATATATCTTATTTTCTTGGTCAACAAAGTTGTGATGGAATCTCCTATAGAGGATATATAAGAGAAATTGTGTGATCGATGGAAATTATGCTTCGTGTGCTCCTATGTGCTTATGTGCGAATATCATTACTGAGTAGAGTGTGAAGAATATTGTGCGAAGTGTGGAAAATTTTTGAGCTTAATTGGAACTATAATCAGGCTTGTGAAGAAGCTATTTTCTCAGTTCACATCTTGGATGGTTTTAATCCAAACCCTATTGTTGGATAGTGAGTCCTCTTTTGTAATTGAGCAGTGAGCTCTAGGCAGTGTGCCTGAATGCATGTGCATTCCCCTTATTGTTTTCATTATACTTTTAGCAAGGTATAATCTTGTGGACTAACATCCACTGTGGTTTTTCCCCTAACAGGGTTTCCACATAAAAATCTTGGTGTTATTTGTCTCTTTGATGTGTTAATTTCTTATGGTTAATTGTTCATTCATCAAATCTGAGATTAAGGATAAGTTAAGTTAGATAAAGTTTAAATTTCTGAGACAATTGATTCACCCCCCTCTCAATTGTCTTTCCTTGTTTTTCCAACAATTGGTATCAAAGCTAGTTCCTCTGAAGAAGTCTAACAACTTGAGGTGATCTGGGATGGCAACATTCAAGAAGGACATTCCTAGATTTGATGGTACCAACTACTCACTGTGGAAAGTTAGGATGCAACTTCATCTGTAGTGCATTGGTGATGCTTATTGGAAGATTACAAGAGATCAATATACTATTCCTCAGAATGGTCCCTCCTTTGCTGATGAAATCAAAGATGTTGAAAGTAATACCAAAGCTATGGAAGCATTGGTGAGTGCTCTAACAGATTCGGAGATGGCTAATGTGATAGGTCTGCAGATAGCTCATGAGATCTAGATGAAGCTAGAAACTTTGTATGAAGGAGATACACAGGTGAAGATGGCTAAGCTACAGAGCTTAAAAGGCAAGTATGAGAATCTGAAGATGGGTGAAGATGAAAATATTACTTCTTTTATGCAGAGAGGAAATGAAATCGTGCTAGGTATTAAATGTGTCAGTGGTTCAGTAAGGATGAAATTGTGGCTAAGATACTCAGATCCTTACCTCCTTACAAAATGAAGGTTCATGCTATTGAAGAATTTATGTCTGTAAACAAGATGACAAGAGATACACTGATAGGGAAGCTTGTTGCTTTTGAAATAAGTGAATTTGGTGAATCTAAACCAAAAACTAAATCTGCATTCAAAGCTACTATTTATGGAAGTTACAGGAAAAGATATAGTCTGGGAGAGAGCTCTAGAAAGGTATCTAAATATGATGAACTAAAACAGCTCGAAGATCAAGAAAGAGAAGTACAAGAACTGGAAGCACTGATTGCAAAGCAAGAAGGAAGAGGAAAAGGTAAGTATGAAGATGTATTTCCTATTAAATGTTTTTCATGCAGTAAGATAGGTCATTTTGCATCAAGATGTCCTAAAAGAGTTCCTAGGTCTAAGCCTAGAAAACTTAGATTCCAAAAGAAATGCTACTTTGTTGAAGAAGCAGTAACTGATGATGAGTCTAATAAAGATAATGGAAATGAAGATGAATGGGATTTCATTGCTACCATTGAAAATAAACCTGTACCTACTGAATCTATTGAAGATAAGAAAGCTCTTGCAGCTCGAGTTGAGGAGAAAGATGACTGGGTCATTGATAGTGGATGCTCACATCATATGACCGGTGATAAAACAAGTTTGTGAGTTTAGAGAAGTATGACGGTGGGGTTGTAATATTTGGAGATAACAATGCTTGTGTGATTCGTGGAAGAGGTTCTATTAGCCTTGGTGGTAAGGAAAACATTGATGATGTTCTCTATGTTGAAGGCCTAAAGCATAACTTGTTAAGTGTTGGACAGATGGTACACAAGGGATATGATCTACAATTCAAGAATGGAAAATGCAAGATTCGTGGAAGTTCCGGAAACATGATTGCTACTGGTGTGCAAACTGAAGGTAATATTTTTCACTTGAATACTGCTAGTGGAAGTTGTTTAATTGCTCAAATAGATGAAATTTGGTTGTGGCATAGGAGGTTGTGTCATGTAAACTTTGACAACATTATCAAGATACAAGTTCTCAAGCAATAAGAGATCTTCCTAGGTTAGTGAAGCACGCTAATGTAATCTACCAAGAATGTGGGATGGGTAAACAAACTAGAGTCTCCTTGAGCAAAAAGCAGGTTTCATTCAAATAATGTGTTGGATGCTTTACATCGCCGTCTTTGTGGTCCCCTCCCCAGAGTTAAGAGTATTCATGGAGAAAGGTACTTTATGCTGGTTATTGATTATTACTCTAGAATGATTTGAGTTTCCTTTTTAAGAGAAAATTGTGAAGCATTGGACAAGTTCAAAAGTTTCAAGGCCATGGCAGAAAATGAAAAAGGTTTGAAAATCAAATGCCTGAGATCTGACAAAGGTGGTGAATTCATTTCAAAAGAGTTCAATTCTTATTGTGAAGAACATGGAATTAAAGACAATTATCTACTCACCAGAGCCCCTCAACAGAATGGAGTTGAGAAGAAGAATAGAACAATTGGATGTTGCTAGAACAATGATCTTTGGAGGAATGTGTCTGGATATGCTGGTGGTAGCACTACTATATATACTTTAGATAGGAGTAAATGTGAATGAAGGTAGTGCGGTGAAGACCCCTTATGAATTATATGGATTTACGATTCTGAAACCCTGTAAAGTATTTCAAGATCTTTGGAAGCAAATGTTATATCAGAAGAGATGATGATATAGGCAAGTTTTATGCTAGAAGCGATGAAGGGATCTTCCTCGGTTACTCCACAAAGAGCAAGGCATACCGATGCTATAACAAAAGACTAAGAAAGATTGTTGAGAGTGCAAATGTCAAAGTTGATGAGGACTCTATCAAATCATCCAGACGATGCAGCTACGATTCAAATGAAGACAACACAAATCAAGGGAAGAACACTCAAACACCAAATCTACTTCAGATTATTCCATATGTTTTGGTGAGGCAAGCACAAGTTGTTCCAGAAAATCAAGTCAGTCAGGAAGCACAGACAAGTGCTAGTGTAGAAGAAAGTTCAAAAGACATAGAAGTCCAAGAAAGTCCCAAGACCAAGGTATGTAAAGTTGAATCACTCTAAAAGTAAAATCATAGGAGATAAGAGCAAAGGAGTGAAAACTAGAAGAAAAATTGCAGAAGAATATTGTCTGATTTCCAAGATTGAACCTAAGAGTGTCACTGAAGCCTGTCAAGATGAACACTGGTTGGAAGCCATGAAAGAAGAACTGACAAAAGTGAAAAGAATACACATGGACATTGGGTCCCCTAGGCCCAAAGACAAGAATGTGATTGGTACTAAGTGGTTATTTAGAAACAAGCTGAATGAGGAAGGTGAAGTGGTCCGAATAAATAAGACTGGTATGTAAAGGATACTCTCAAATGGAAGGTATTGATTTCAAAGAAACCTTTGCCCTTGTTGCTAGAATTGAAGCAATAAGATTATTTCTTACTTATGCTACTTATAAGAACTATAAAGTCTATCAAATGGATGTAAAGTCTACATTTCTGAATGGGGAACTAGAAGAAGTGTGCATTGAACAGTCGGATGGATTTCAGCTAACAAATAAGGAAGATATGGTTTGCAGATTGAAGAAAGTTTTGTATGGACTCAAACAAGCCCCTAGAGCCTGGTATGCCAGATTGGACAAATATCTATTGAAGCTTGGATTCACTAAAGGTATTGTTGATAGTAACTTATACTTCAAACTAGATCATGATAAGGAGTTAATCATAGAATTCTTTGTTGATGACATCATTTTTGGTGGAGATGATAATCTATGCATGAAGTTTGCTGATGAGATGAAGAGTGAATTTGAGATGAGCATGATTGGTGAAATGAATTTCTTTTGCGATTGGAAATTACACAATTGGACCAAGGGATTTTCATCTCTCAGTCCAAATATGTGAGAGAACTATTGAAAAAGTTTGGAATGGAAGACTCCAAACCTATTGGTACTCCCATGGTAACCGGATGTAAGTTGACTCAAAATGATGACTCTCCTAAGGCAAATCAAACCAGATATAGATCAATGATGGGTGGATTACTCTACTTGACTCAGACTAGACCGCGTATTATGGATGTTGTGTGTATGGTCACTAGATTTCAAGCTGATCCAAAAGAATCACATGTGACTGTTGTCAAAAGAATCTTTAGATATCTGAAAGGAACAATTGACTTTGGACTTTGGTATCCAAAGGATGATGATCTCACTTTGTGTGCATATACTGATGTGGATTGGGATGGAGATGTAGATGATAGGAAAATTACTAGTGGTGGTGCTTTCTTCCTAGGGAAGAAATTGGTGTCCTAGTTGAGAAAAAAGCATAATTCAATTTCTCTATCCACTGCTGAAGTAGAATACATTGTTGTTGCAAATAACTATACTCAAGTGATATGGATGAAACAGTTGTTGAAAGATATCAAGGTGGTATCTGAAGAACCTATTGCCATATACTGTGACAATTCAAGTGCAATAAATATATCAAGGAATCTGGTACTACATTCCAAGACAAAACACATATCATCAAGTTTCACTTTCTGAGGGAAAAAGTAAATGAGAAAGAAGTCAAATTGGAGTATGTTCCTACCAAAGAATAGATTGTAGATATATTTACTAAGCCATTTCCAAAATATACTTTTGAGTATCTCAAAGGAATGCTAGGGGTAATTACCCCTCCTAATAAGAACTAAAGATGCATTTATTTGTATCAATCTGTGAGCCTCATTGCTATATTATAATCTGGATTGATGTTTATGTGGCTGCTACTCAGTGGGAGTAGTCAGATGTGCAGATATGTGGTTCAGAGCATATGGAAAGGTCATGGTTACCTTTTCCATTCATGTCAAAAGGGGAGAAGAGTAATGTGAAAAATTTCTTAGGGGGAGAAGAACAACATGACAAATCTTTTCAAAAATGAAGTACAGACGAAGTCAACATGTTTGATTGATGGTATTTTTCACATCATGTGTTGCCATCAATGCCAAAGGGGGAGATTGTTGGGAGATTTTTGAATGTTGTGGATGTGTTGTTGATATGTGGTTGTCATTGGTGTCAACACTATTAGCATTTGGTGTATCTATTGTTGTATATGTCAAGGATATTGAGAAAATTATAAGAAAAAGTGTTCCAGGTTCCTAGTGAAATTGTGCAAGTCATGAAGGCGTTTTGTTATGTACATAAAAGATTAGCTGATGTGGATTAAAGGGTTTATTGTTGAGTATGTCTAGATCATCTACCAGAAATTTTAGAGGTTTGCGTGAAGTTTTGAGTATGTTGTGGTCTGACAGTGTTTTGCTGGTCTTTGTCAGTGTTCCTCAATGAAGATTGTGTGATTCTAGTTATCTCAGTTGTTATGGATGTTTCTCTAATGTTTCTTGGTGTTCTCAGATGCCTCTAGTTCAATCTCTATCTTTGTGGTACGTCCACATTAATCGATGAGCTCATGGTTGAAGATCTTTGTGCGCATATTCATTTTTTCATGTTCTTGGTCGACATGTTGATGGTAGCATGTTGTGGATCCTCAAGGCGAAATTAATTAAAGTATTTTTGTGTTGGAGATATTAATTTGGGCCTCCACTATGTTGTGGCTGACCTTGGTGGATACACATTAAAAATTTAATTATAAATCTGGGCTGACATTACAAATATATCTTATTTTCTTGATCGACGAAGTTGTGATGGAATCTCCTGTAGCGGATATATAAGAGTGATTGTGTGATCAATGGAAAGTATGCTTCATGTGCTCCTATGTGCTTATGTGTGAATAACATTACTGAGCAGAGTATGAAGAATATTGTGCAAAGTGTGGAAAAGTGTTGAGCTTAATTGGAACTGTAATCAGGCTTGTGAAGAAGCTATTTTCTCAGTTCACATCTTGGATGGTTTTAATCCAAACCCTATTGTCAAGATCAACATCCCAATGTGTGGCTAGATTTTGATGATATGCAAGAATCTTTCAATCTTGAAGTCACAAGGCACTATGCACAGCCACCAACTTCTCAAGAGGTAAGCTTACTCCTATTGAGAGACTAAATAAAGTTGCATGTGGACTAATTCCTCTCTTCAACAAAGGAGTTGGCAACCTATGAAAGGATGCTTGTGTTAAACATCCTCAACTCTATAAAATCATTGTCATGCCATGTCCACTATCCAATAGGATCAGTTTGAGCTATTGTAGCCCTATATATCCTAGCCTCTAGTTTATTGAATGTTGGAACCTTAAGACTAACAAAGTTAGGCCACTAATCTCAAAATAAAGTTGACTCCTCACTACTATACATATTTCAAAGGGCCTCTATATACCCTTCTTTCATCTCCTCGTCAATCTAAAGAGGCACTCTCTAAAGCTTTGGCACATACCATTTTGGATTTAGAGCATACGCCACCATATGAAGTAGGGTGTTCATAGTATTCAACCAATATGCTCTTCGTGTAGTCTCAAATTAGGGTACTTGCTATGAATAGCTTGCTTCATATGGCCAAGCATGTCATCAAATGTCTCATAAATTCCCCAAGACTAGGGGAGTTATATCAACATACCTAATCACATGCACAATGGGTGAGACATAAGAGCAAACTCATCTACAAGAAAAATATTAAATAAAGAACAAGACTCAATTCTAATTTAAAATTAAAATATATAATTTTTTTAAATTTAAAATACGATAAAGGAAAAAAAAAAATAGATTTAGTAATCTAGTAATTTACCTCAAAGTGGACCACCAATCATTATCCAAGATCCTTCACTTCACACTCTTCCTATTAGATTGTTGAATTTTGACCATTTACTTCACTCAACATTAACCATCACTAGTTGTAGAGCCTCCTTAACCTCTAACAAGATGAAGCATTTAACACATCTAGAGTCCATAATTTTGAAGAATTGCTTCTAAAAAATCATGAATAGAGATAGTGAAGCGTGATGGTTGCAAATAAGCATGTACGTCTCTAGCTTTTTCCACCACTACTACCCCATATAATCTTCTCAATGTCTATCAATGCATGTACAAATGGGATCCAAAAATATGTGTTTATAAGCACCCTCTACCATCATATTAGCTAGTCTAGAAACATATGTTGAGTCACAACTTGTACAGCATTAACCTCCTCTATGGCCTATTTCAAAATCTTAAATTGGTAGTCTCCATCCTTCTGCTTCTTGATACACTCAACAACTTTAAAAAAAATGAGCCAACTGTAGATGTAACTATGATATTCATGAGCGGCCAATGTCTAATATCCGCCCACCAATCCATGATAATGAGCAGCCCATGCTTATACAACTTTGCCTCATGTCCTCTAGCAACAAACTCACCTTAGAATACACCCTCTCAAGGAGGTTAGTGCACAATTTATGTTCTTTGGAGTGCATACAAAGGACCAAAAGCATTTTCATATTTCAACATTTGTTTAAAATAGGGAGAATTGTTAGACTAATCACCAATGTCTCCCTTCGAATTTGGGACATGGACTAACGGCCTCTTGTGGATCCATTTATCTTTGGCATTTGTATCGAGCGTTAACAAGTCAATCTTTTGGTGCAATGGAAAATGTGTTCCAACAAATGGTATAAGAGCCATAGTCGTGGGTTCAAATCCCCTCGGGTGACGCTGAGGGGGGGATTGTTGGATTAATCGCCAACATCTCCCTTCAGATTCAAGACATGGACTAATCGCCTCCCGTGGATCCATTTATCTCTAGCATTTGTATCTAGTGTTACTAGGTTGATCTTTTGGCACAACGACAAACATGTTCCAACAAGAATGTGATGCACAAAAAGGGATGGAATGGCAATGAAAAATTTGGCAACCAAAGGATCTACCACTTCCCATAATTGCATATTCAATGTCCTTGAAGCTAGTAGCCTTTTTGTTTCCTTTTCTAGAACCCTATCCCCTTTAAGTATCAAAATACTCAATATAGGTAGGTATACTAGATTTCATAGTCTCTACTGGCATGCCCTTACTTCTTTCCTTTCCATCCATGAACAACTTAGACACCTTACCATTCTCAGCTAGGGTTATTTGATGATGACCTTTTATAGGCCTGTATCCACCTATTCACAACAAATTATTGTTAACCTTTGTGTAGCTACCCTAGTAATCCTTGTTGCAAATATGACAACCAATTTATAATCCCCCTTAAATTATTTTTCTTGTCTTTGTCAATAGGAATTACAAAATGCAAAAGCAATCTTTTGGGATTTAATGGCACCTTTGCACAAGTTTTTAGGAGAGCAAAAGAGCATCCAAATGGGTTATTTCCCACTTCACAAACAACACTCCCACATCCTAAAGAACATGTAGTACATCTACATCTTGTTTGTTCAATCTCAACCTCTTCACTACCATAACCTTCACTATTGCTAATATTACTTATTTTTAAACATAACTACACGTGCAAACATTTTTTAAAAAAATGCATATGCTTGAAACTTTGAAAGAAACCAAAAAAGAATTCAAAAATATTTGTGCAGATAAACAATGCATAGTAAACTTACCACAATTGATGTAGTTTGATACTCTCCTATCTTTTTCTCATTCTTTTACTATTTCTTTGTCTTCTCACAAAATGTAAAATAGCAAATTGAGGTAATTTGTAGTTTTAACAGTTAGTGTCTTTATTTTAGGTTAGAGTTCTTGTAAAGGGGTCGCTTCAGTTTTTAGGGGTTAGTGTCTTCGATTTTTTCTTATTTTTGTGTGTTTGTTTTTAAATTTACACTTTCCATTGGTTGAAACATTGGGGACAACTAGTCATCCCCAGGATGGTGGGATCACATCTTGGCATCCTTAGGGCATCAGAGGACAACTATTCGTACAATGTTTTTGCAAAGCACCCAAGATGTTTCTAGTAAAAAAAATATAGGGAATGGCCTTGAGGACATTTCCTAGCCATTGCTAGCACATCCCTAGTATGGGAAGGATTGGAATTACCCAACAAACCCCACTCCAATGGAACGCAGTTCTCATGTCGTAAGGAGCCTTTGGTTGGTTTTGGTTCAATTTCAAGAAACAAATCAATGGAGAAGTCAAAATGCTTTTTTTATGGAAGTTCAAGAAAATCCTTAGGTAACATGTTTATAAATTCTTAATGGAAAGGAAATTCTTCAAATGTAAATATTATTTCATCTCCTATAACTTCCATGAAAAACAACACAAATATGACACTTTTTTTTAGTCTTTCTTCATTTGTATAGTAAATATTTGTCTCAAACCCACTTCCCTTTGAGTACCCTACACCAATCTAAGTTAGTTGAAGTCATCTAGGCACTCAATTCTCCTAGCAAAATAGTATACTTAAGCCCTATTCTATCATAATTGTGTCATTCCTACGATTACATCATAAGACCCTAATGGAACCACATAAAGATTAACTTTGGTTTGGAATATTGTTACCCTAAGTCCACCTTCAAGAGGCATCATGACAATAGTTGGGTTGTGGTGCAAGAGCAATTTGTTCCACGAGCAATCCTACATCACCCAAAAAATAGAATAAAGATGATTGAGGAGACTTTGGCTTTTGTGTGGGTTCTTGAAGAATAAATGGTATGCTAGGATGAATCTTAAGGTTTAAGAATGTTTCAGCTAACCTCAACAACAAAAGAGAGCACAGTTGCATTTCTAGTAGCATTAAACCATGTGACTTTGACAACACCAACCTATGTGCAACTTTGATAGCATTAGCCAAGTCACTTTGGCAACATCAAACAATGACTTCAACTACAAATGACTTTGGTATCAACTATGACTTCAACAACATCTAGGGAAAATTCACCAATAACTAGTGTGAGTTCAGCAACAAGGCAAAAATAACAACTAGCAGTGCCAACTGATGACATGCACTCCAAGAGACACCCAGCATTGTCTTTTGTCAAATGTAGTTATTTTGTGTCTCCAACCTATCAATGTGGGTTGTGTGTTTTCTTGGTTACATGTATTTATCATTAGCACTTTGACAAATATTTTGCATGTGCAAAAGCAAGACAGGTGCATAAAATATAAATGGTCTTATTCCTTTTGGCAATTGATTATCTTTGTATACAAATGTCTATTTTATTTTTCTTGTCTTGCTAACATTTGAGCTTCAAATATATTTTGGTCATTATCCTTTCTTCTTTGCACAATTGTTCACTTTTTGAGGGATGTTGACTATTTTATTTGTATGGTAAGGGCTTTCCATTGGTGTTTTTTGTTGGCAATTATGCAGATCATCAAAGTTCCTTGCTATTAAAGAACTATTACCCAATACAAACCAAAGGCATTTTCAATCAAAAGGAAAGAGAAGCAATTGACAATTTTTATGGTGACTTGGGAAAGTAAAGCCATTGATCTTCCTATATAGAGGCCACAAATATAGGGAAACAAGAAAAAGCAAGAGAGGATTGAGAGAGTAGACTCCTAAAGGGACCCTCAAATCATTCGAGCAATTGAGAAAGACTAGATAAACAGTGGATATCCAAATAGAGGGTATTTTATTAATCCTAGGCATTGAGTAGCCCATTTACCAATTTTTGCATGTGAGTGTAGTCAATTAGGCTCTTTTCAACATATTTGTAAACCTATAAGCGCAAAGTTTATATTAATGAAATGAAAGTAGCAATGGTTTTTCCTTTGCTTAGCATGTGATATGTTATTGATGTGAATGGATGCTAAATTAGGCTATCTTTTCATTAGACCCACTTGCCTAGACTACACCAATTTGTTCTATTACCATATCAAAAATTTCATTTGTCCCTCATATGATGAGCTGTTGTATGTAATTTATTTATAATCTCTAGAGCAACAAAACAATCTATGGGTCCTCTATCTATTAAAAAAAAATCCAAAACACATACTTGGAAGCTTAATGGGTGATGATTGGTACTTAAATGGTAGTTTCCAACTACAACACGGATAGTGTGGTGGGATTTGGCCTAATTATTCTACCTCTATACATGTTCTTGACCTATCATGATGTTTTGTTTTAGGAGTGTGAAAATCCTAGCATAATGATTTCCCTTACAAAGATGATGCCCAACACAAGGACCTTGCTCAATTGGAGACAAAGAGTTATTCCACTCAAAGTATTTATATTCTCTAATTTACTGCATTTCTTGTTCCCTTCTTGCTGCTATTATTACACTTCTTCAAACTTTATCCAAATTTGTTATTAAAGAACATTCAAACCACTTCTTAAAACCTAAGGAATTGTTTACCCTTACAACGTTTGTTCTTCCTTAAATGCTTTTTGAGGTGGAACACCCATTTAAAGTTTCCTCTCTTGCTAGAAATTTTTCTCAAGAATTAGATCCATAGACTCTGGTTCATGAAGATCTACTTCAACACATATTTGACCATTGAAGCTTAAAATGAATATTTTCATGTGAAATCTCTTGTCCTATTGATATTGAGGCACATGTCTCAAAAGACAAGAAATTTTGTACCAATATTAGTTGAATCATGTTGATGGACAAATCTACAATTGAATGTTGCACCCACATAGAAACCTACATCAACATGGAGAATTTTGCAAACATGGGACACGACTTGCAAAATGACTTCCCAAATTTTAGAAGTTAGCTCTTCATAGCATCATCAATGAATTTCCTAATTTACGAGGGAGAAAAAGGCAGATACTAGAAAAAAATATATATAACCTAAATGGGCTAAACACTAAATGCAAAATCCATCTCACTTCATATGACTTACTATGCACAAAATTCGGAAACATGAAAAGGGACAAACACATATGCAACAATGAAAACCAACAAAGGCATAGTCATTGATCTACATGAGGTCTAATAGTTTCTGATTCAAACAAAGGCTATACGTGCAATTGAAATGATTGAAAATTAATCTAAATTGATCTATTGACAAAATGTAAGAAAGCATAGTAGGAACAAATATTTGAATTTTATTTACGAAAGATAAACAAGATGGTGAACGAGGCTTAGGTGGATGAACAAGGGATATGAACAGTCATCTTCCATGTGATGTATGTTGCAAGCTTCTGCATTCCTCTAGTTTCATGCCCTTTGTTCCCTTAGTTATCAAGACTCGTTTCTCCTTTTTCTAGATTATTTTGTGTGGAAGTGTCAAATCTTGTGCACATCTAGAGCTAGATTTTTGTTGGCTTGCATTTTTAAATAGAAATTCGCTTGTTCTAGTTTGGGTACAGGCTCTCCTTTTTGGGAGTCAAGTGTTTGCTCACACATATGTGTTAAGTGCATATGTGCGAGTGTTTATGGATTTTAGCTTGGTTTTTGATAGTGGAGGGGAGGCCATCAATAACAATGAAGGGTTTAAAATGTTCAAAGAAGCTTTGCAAACGGAAGAACTGGAGGTGCCTTCAAAAATGTGGAGTTCAATGTGGGGATCGGAGGAGACTGTGGAATAGTCATCGAGGAAGGAGAAGCAACCGCAGAGTGAAGTGAAGGACGTAAGGGCCCGCTCTTGCCCAGGGTTCTTGTAATAAACCCTAATGAGGAAATGATAAATGTTGTTAGGAAAGAGGAATCTAGGCTAAAGAACATTGATGTCTTCCTACTTGTATGGATACTAATAATCTATTGCAAGGAAATTCTTCAATAACTGGCTAACTAGTGTGTGGGGAAAAAAGATGGATATTTATATTTCTTTTTGTAGAATGATTCAAAAAGGCCTATTTATTATCTTTCTTAAAACCATAGCATGCAAAAGAGGGTGCTAGAGAAAGATTTCTGGAATATTGGGAAAATGTTTAAAGCAATTACATGGTCAGCTGAAATAACACAAAATGAAATATTGTTATGCTTTGTCCCAAGACGGATCAATGTAAAAAGTGTTCCCCCACAAATGTGGGTTTTCTTGCATCAATTGTTAAAATTTGTCGATAAAATCCTCTAAATTGAGGACACTAGATCCTCAATACCACATATGAATGCCAAGATGTTCGCTTCTTTTAACATAGGGGTTCAAATCCTAGAAGTAATTGAATTTTCATAGAATAGAAAAATGCTTAGATGTGAGATAGAAGCCCTCAGGGGGTCTTTAACTCTTGTTTCTTGTGCAAAACTAATAGTGACCAAAAAAGGGATTGTCCTAAGATTGTTAACAATAGAAGAAATACTAAGCCCTCAGGAGCAACCTTTAATAATCAAGATGCACAAAAATCCTCAAAGGAAGTTCAAAAAAATGGAAACAAGTTTAGAAGGGTGATTCCTAGTGAATCCCTCCATCCTCCGTCGAGAGAAAATAGTGGCCCAAAGAGAGACCATGTAGCCTCAAACTCTTGCTCTAAGGACAACGTGCATCGTGAAGATGACTCTGTTCCTGTTGGTAAGGATAAGGAAAATCCCTCTAGGGAAAACTTTGGCCCAAAAAGAGACAAAATAACCTCAAATTTGTGCTTTGAGGATGATGCTCCTTGTGAAGAAAACTTTGTTTTAGTTGATATGAACAATGTAGAAAGCAGTAAAGAAAATGAAGCAGTTGTACCTTTTAAGGATATTGAAAATGTGTTTCATAAAAAAAATGCACAAGAATTAGTATTGGACAAACTTAAAGAGCACATTAGGGGAAGAGGAGGAATATTGAGAGACTCTTAGGCCCTCTCGAGGTTGTAAATTCAATAGATTCAGAAGAGATCCTGTTTGATTGTAGTTTTAAAAATGAAAATAGGCACATGAACTACTCTAACCCTTTGTTTCAAGAAATAAGGGTTGGGCATAGCTTTAAAGAAAAGAATGGCCTCAAAGATGAGGAGAATAAAAAAGGAAGCAAGTAGAAGTAACAGTTCCCAAAAGCCAAGAAAGAAAGGTAAAGGAAAAAGTATCCCTACATGTTTTGATAGATTATAAGAACCAGAAAACTCCACAGCCCCCCCCTCTCCACCCCCCATAAATGATAAGTTAAACTGTATAAGTTGGAATATTAGGAGACTAGAATCCCCTGATGGGAAATATGTCTTAAGGTCACTCTGCAATAGTAATAAAGATCTTGATTGCCTCTTGATTCATGAAGTAAAATTTGTTGACTTCTAGTTGCATAATGCATTCAAATTTGGATGGAAAAATGTTGTCTTTCACACCAATCACCCAAAAGGGAAGGGTGGAATTGCCATTCTTGTAGGGTAAATATAGAAATCATATATTTCTAGTTCTAGTTGTTCTCCTTGCAATAGATGTATATGGGTAATTCTTGACAAAAATAATCAAAAGCTTGGGGTGTGTTTTATTTATGCCCCCAATGACTATAGCGAAAGAATTGATGTGTGGAGACGATGTGTCTCCAAACTTCTAAAGTTTCATGGATTATAGGGGGGACTTCAATATGGTCAATAATAGAGAGGAAAAAATTGGGGGATATCCATGGGCCTGGATGGGAATAGAGCAATTCTATTGGTTTAGAATGAAAAAAATGTTAAAACCATTTCATCCTCTAGAAGACAAAAAGAAAGACAGTAAAAGTATCTAGTATACTTAGTGCAACAATCAAAGTGACAGTAAGAAAGTTTATTGCAAATTGGATAGATTTTATGCTTATGACTCATTTTGTTTTGAGAGTGGGAAAGACTCCAATTGCGTCCAAGTAGAACCCGTTTGAACAATTTTTTACCACTACCTTATTGAAACAAGGATTATTATCAAATCCATTGGTTTTAAGTCTGATCTAAAGAAAGATAATCTATATAAACTTAACACTTAAGTTTTAAAATACCTAGATTGTCTAGAAGGCATTGCTACCATGAGGCACATTAATAAGATGTGGACCTTGTTCAAAATCCAAAGAGTACCAAGCATAAACTCTAGAAATTTCATAAAAGAAAGCACAGGGAACTAGAATTAGAGCTAAAATGAATTGGATCAAAGATGGAGATAAAGGCACTAAATACTATTTTAATATGTTGAGAGAAAAACATGCTATAGAATCTATGGGACCTATTATGGTCAATGATTCTTGGTTTCATCACACTAAAGAGATTAAGGTCTCTTTTGAATTCTATAAGCAACTCTTCACTATTGAGGACAAAACTACTAGTTGCACCAACATTCGGATATTTGTAAGAAGGTAATGCCTAAAAAGATCTCAAAAGAGATGGTTGTGGACCTTGAAAAAACAATTTCTAAAGAAGAAATCTCTAATGCAATCTTGTCATTCTAGAATGGGAAATCACTTGGACTTGATGGTTTACTAATAGAGTTTTATAAAGCTAATATGGACTGGGTAGTGGATGATTTGTGTGAGGTATTTCAAGAACCTATTGAAAAAGGATCTCTAGGGAGTAACATTAACAAAGGCATAATAAAACTTCTTCCAAAGGATGGGGATAAAAGCGACATTAAGAATTTGAGACCTATTACTCTCCTAAATGTGTCCTATAAAATATTTGCTAAAATGTTGACTCTGAGTTTAACAAAGATTCTTCCTATGATCATTAATGATACCCAAACTGGGTTCATTAAGGGCAAATATATTCTAGAGAATTTGATTACTAGTTGGGAAGCTTTGGATTGGGCTAGAAGAGATAATCAGAATGTTGGGACTCTTCTGCTAGATTTTGAAAAGCATATGATAGAGTTGAATGGTCCTTTGTGATTTATATCCTAGAAGAAATTGGATTCCCAGATGGGTTCTGCAAAATTGTAAAAATATTGTTTAAAGATGTCAATGCACAAGTGGAAGTGAATGGCTCTCTTTTTTAACCTTTCCCTCTAAGTAGATCAATCAAACAAGGTTGCCCTTTGGCTCCAACTCTATTTATCATTGCTTCTGAAGTCCTAAGAGTTTATCTACTTGGTCCTAAATTACATGGTGTTGTCCTTCCTAATAGTTCCTCCTTACTAAATGTTCAATTTGTAGATGACATTGCTTTATTCCTAGCATTGACAAAAAATAATATGGATAATCTTGTGGTTGGGTCAAATATCTTCTGCCAAGCCTTTGGTTCTAAAATATTAGAAGCTAAATCTATGTTGTTGAGTTGGGAAGTAGAACCCCCTACCTGGTTCTCAAAATTTGCATGGCAATGGAATGGACCTGATACGATTGTTAGATACCTAGGTATCCCTTTCTCTATTAGACATTGTTTAAAGGAAATGTGGAATTAGATGTTTGCCAAGATTGAGAAAAAGCTAAGAATTTGGAATAACAATTACCTCTCCCTTGCAGGTAGGGTACAATTTTTTCAAAAAATTATTGCTTCCTATTCCATCTAGTATGCCTCAATTTGGTTATTTGCCACTACCAAATCAACTATGTGCAAAAGCTTATCAAGAAATTATTGTGGTATGATGGAAAAGAGGATGATAACAAACATTGAGTCAAATGGGAATGGTGATGTATCAGGAAAATGGGGCATTCGGGTTAAAGGATTTGAAGACTCAAGGCATTTCCTTGGTTTCCAAATGGATAGTAAAAGCCTTGTTTGGCAGGGAACCATGGAAGGTCCTTATTAGAAGAAACATCCAAGAAGCGGTACCAAAAATGCCAAACAATGGAGGAATTTACACCCTCAATGTTTTGTTTGGAAAATTTAGTGTAAAACCTACTAGATCTACTATATTTGTTAATATTTGGAAGGTAAAACGAACAATGATATCTTTGGGTTCAAAACTATTTGGTGGAACCTAATTCATAATAACAAACCAACTGCTTTGATCCAAGGATGTTTAGCCAAGAAATGGAATAGTAAAGGAATCTCATCATTCAATGACATTCTAAGAAAAAATGAGCTTTAAAGTCGATCTCAATTGAAAATGGAATTCAACCTTCCATATTCCAATAAGAGATCCCTATGTTATCAAAAGAGCATTGGGATTAATGCAATTCCCAGTTAAAACCAAGTGTAACACTGAATGTTTTGAAAACTTCAATTGGAATTATGACACTTCCCTCGTAAAAATCAAGTCACATAATTTGTATAAGTTGTTAACTCACTCCCAAGAGGTCTTTGACCATGTCAATTAGGTTTAGAACTTGGAAATATGGAAAAAAGATTGGTCTAGTATTACTAAGGTCTACTATTCAAATAAAAATGAGCCTAAAAAATATTGTTTTAGATGGATGCTTCTGCTTAAGAAACCTATTATTAGTCCTATTCCATATGTTTGTTTTGTTTGTGAAGGTCTTGAAGATATTGATCATATTTTCTTTAAGTGTCAATATGTGTTTGCTATTTGGTCAATGTTTATGGTTAATATTCTAGGTTGGGATTGTCGAAATAATGTCTCATGGTTTGAAATTTTGTGTGGATTTTCCAAAGGTCTAAATGTTGAGTCTAATCACTTTTGCTTTGTTCTTTCTTCTAAAGTCTTGTGGTTTATCTAGAAAAGGAGGAATGAGCACTTGTACCAAGGCAATAGGAGAGTCCTTACTGATTCTAAATGTAGACTCATATGTCTTTTAATTGTTGAACAAGTGACTTTGAGTCTGAGACTGCTAGTAAATAGGTTCCTGAAGATCCTAGATGAAGGTGTTACTCCATTGTTTAAGAATGGCATTCAAGAGGTTGATTATTGGCCTCAAGACTTAAGGAAAATTGATGACACATTTGAAAAGGAATACATAGAACTTCAATACCGATTTTGCAAGCTCCATCAATATGAACTACGAAGAGATGCAACAATGAGAGACCTAGAAGTTACTCATCAAAACTTTGATAACAGCTGGAAACACATTTCCCCTCCAATTGGAGCTATTCTTGGGGAAAATTCTTATACGGCTATTAAAAATTATCCTAGCAATAAGGAGAGGAAAAATGATATGTAATGATAAATTATAGCAGAATTGATCTTGTTTATGTAATTTTGATTCAATGTGTGATTGTTTTATTTTGTTAATATATGGCTTGTAGCTTGGTCGAGGCTTTACTATCTGATGTAGCTATCCTGGTCACATATATATTGTAACCAGACTTCACTTTTTTTTATAATCGAATTTCAATTTTAAAAAAAAAAGAGATAAACAAAATAATGTAAAAAGCCAAATGCATAGTCACAATGTTATTATTGAGCTTAATGATTATAGAGTTTTCCTCAAGGGGTCCAAGATTTTTCAAGAGATATCCAATCTAACTCTAATACTATCTATTATAATGGCTATTCTAATAACTATTCTCCAAAACTTATTCTATTTTTAAAATCATTACATATTTATATAAGAATTTAGAAGTAGGAGAATGAAGGGAAAAGATAGAAATTAGGAAAGTCTCCCTTGTTTCATGTTGCATGTCAATCTTCATTGGTTGCATGTTTTGCATTTTCAAAAACTTTTCACTTGCTTTAGATTTACGCTTCAATTAACTAGAGTTTATTTTTTCTTCCATCTTTATCTTTCTTTTTAAATCCATGGCCTCTTCATGGTTATGACTCCAATCTAATTTGCATGTTTTAATAAAAATCAATTAAAATAATTTTAAATACTTTATTTTTAACATGAAGATAAGAATGGCCAACATACCACATTGGCACATGCTAGCTTCTTCAATTTGGCATTCAGTTGGCACTTGTTGGCTTTGTTTTGCATGGCACCATGCTTTACATAGTGTTGGCTTTTACCTTCGTTTAGCAATGTCTCGCATTATGGTTGTTTCCATTCTTTCTTATGCTACACTTTGCACAAATCGTGTTGCTTTTCATTGGTGCTATATTTGACATGGCTAGTCTTTAACTTAGCTTGCTTTCTCCTTTTCATGCATTGTGCCTTACCTTTCAAACAACTTGCCATGCTTTCTCCATAGAAATTAACATTATTAAATAAAATTTTAAAAATGGTGTTGAAAACACTATAGTTATGGCGACTTTCAAGGGAAGCATGACTTCAAACGTTGAACCTAGATAAAAAGTACCATCAATCCATTAGGTGTATGCAAAAATGAAGAATTATGGAGAGTTAGGTGATTGAACTACCATTAGAAAGTTGAAACAAACCTCTGCAATACTAGAAATTACTCTGAACCAAACACTTTGAACAATAACTTGCAACCGGCTTTATAGAAAAACAAACAACAAAAAGTTGGAAACTATTGTTGCAGATCCACAACTTATTCCTTAGCAACAAGAATCAAACAATGGGGTCATGCCCATTCATGGGAATTGCAAAATAACTACCTCTCTAAATAATCTTGCTCCATGCAATCCATTTTGAACTAATTAGAAACCAAACAAATTGCATAAAGAAATATAAAAAGAATTTATACCTCGTCACTTTTGTGTTCTTGCATTTTTTCTCGTCCATGACACCATTTGCTATGATATTCATGTTTCTCTTGATCTAGATGTGGGTGGGAGGGAAATACCAAGAATTGAAGCTCATGCTCTTGCTTGTATTTGGAAACTTCTAAAAATACAAAACCATTGGTCACTTCACTTGCATGCTCATCTTGCTTGTGATCCAAGAAAAAGCCAAAATTTGGTTTGAAGGTAATGGAGCTACCCAAGATAGTTCTTAAGCTAATTGGAATTCCACTCTATAAAACGAATGGAGTGTGATTGTTGCCCACATTCTCTTCATCATCTTCTGTAATAATTTTTTTTCATGTTTCTTCCTTTTAAGGAGAAAGAAATGGCATCACAATCTAGATTAGCTTATAGAGTATTTTCCAGCCCATCATCAATGTTCAAATGTACATAGCTATTGTGGGTTGTCATAGTCTACAAGATTTTGGATCTTTGAAAAAGTTATCAATGGAGTCACCAAGTCGAAGAAGTATGCTTCTATGAACTAATATTTTGTGATTTACCACAAAAATCACAAAATGTAGATCAAGTTAGATGAGACAAATATTGAAGCCTTTCACTCATGTCCCACCAAGCACGCCAAAACTGTTATGGAAAAATATGCACTTGAATGTTGCACCCGGATATAAACCTCCATCAACATGGGAAGTTTCATAAATGTAGGGCGTGGCTTGCAAAATGGCCTTTGAGATTTTAGAAGCCAACTCTTTGTAGGATCTTCAATGAATTTTCTAATTTAAGAGGGAGAAAAAGGAAGAAGAAATGCTCAAAAACAAATATAATCTAAATGGGCTAAGCACTAAATACAAAAACACTCTCACTTGCATATGACTTACTATGCACAAAATTCAAACACGTGAAAAGGCAT
>VDFB02072799.1:0-16428 GCA_007258455.2 Sequoia sempervirens
TAATAAAGTCTTTCATATGTAAACTTTTTCTCTTCTGAACCAGCACCTCAAATCACTATCCATACAAACTATGTTTCTAATACATAGAATTTTGTTGGCTTTACAGGAAACTAGCAATACAGGAGCACATATTTACATTGTTCGGACTTTTACTTTTTTTGCCTTTCCATGCTCCATGAAATTTCACTGGTTTTCACATGTTAAAGACATCTTTGGTTTTAAAAAACTCTATTGCTATTATACATTTAGACACTTCTATAGGTTACTATGTTAAAGTCCTCACGAATATGGACATCTGAAACTCTAATTTTGTTTTTGTACCTATGAAGACAATGGTTCTCTATGTATGTTTGACATATATGTTCAATAATTATTACCCCTCCATGCATAATGCCATTCAAACTATATAGTTTAAATGTTCCCTTTTGCATTCTGTTCTTCCTAGCTTTTCCAGCATTTGCTTTCTGGTTCTTACGTTTTCAAGACTTTATGCTGACCAACTGGAAGTTGTTATGGTTGCATAGTCTAGACCCATTAACAAGTTACTTGAGACAATAAATGGTTATTCTCCTCTAGCTTTTTTCATTTTATGCTATTAATGCAACCAAGTCTCGCCCCTGCTTTTATGCTTTGTACTTTATAGTCACTTTTCCATCATGCATTCTAATGTATAGAGTACACTCCTGTATACACAAATCCATCTGTTGCTTTCATTGCATATATGCATATTTACATGTATATATGCCTCTATGTCCATATGCACATATGCAGATACTCATGTATACATGTATTCATCTAAGCTTTTACGTATCCCTATATACAATTGTGTATACATGTGTCCATGTATTTATGGATGCGCTACTCTAGCCTTGTACCCATTTATTATGTTATATGGATATCGCATATAGTAACACTAATTAGCTCTTCCACTATACATAGCAGTTGTTTTCATAAATACCAGATCAAGCTTATATGTATCAGGATACATATAAACTTACACTAAAAACTACTGAATTATGGTCTCTATTGTCCCATTTTCATAGACATGTTACTATTGCAATCAAATGTGTAAAGCATTCGTGTTCAAAGAAATTAGATACAGGAATGGAAATATGTTACACAACCTTCTCTTATGCCTTTATAGCAGTTTTTCCATTGCATTTCAAGAAAACCAGAAACTAGAATTTTATTCATATTATTTCATCTATGGCATTTACAGCTTTTCCAATAATTATTACAAGCATAGAGTTCAGTGTTGAATAGTTCTATTGTGAATGTTATGGCTTCAACTTTGTTCATCCCAAATTGCATTATCTGAAAAAGTTAACATGCAAAAACTAAAGTCTTCAAAAACTAAAGTGTCCATTGTGAACACTTATTGCATTCCATGGGACCACATTTCTTTGAGGAGTTTTTTGAACAATTCTCTTCCCTTGGATATGTTTCCATATTTTGCATATGTGCCTATGAGCACATTAACAATAATAGTTCACAAAATTCCTTTATCCTATATGATTTCATCATAGTGAAAAAGCTCAAAGCAATTGCAGAATCTAGGTTTTCAGAACACACGTTTACAGAACACAAAAAACAACACACACAAAGCAATAAAGATGCATGGCAAGTGGCTTAACTCTATATTAAATGACCAAAGTACCCTGTCCATCCATGGTCACCAAGCCACTCCAGCGCGTTCACCTCCAGCCAGATGTCATTTAATGCATTTAATTTGCATTCATGCATTTGGCTCACATTTCGATATTTTAATGCATTTAATGCGCATTCATGGATGCGATACCTCCCAATACCAACTTTTTACTAAACTATGCCTTTGCTTATTGCGATTTATTTAATCAGTTTATGCATTAGCATTTCTTTGAATTTGTAAAGCGAAGGAAATGATTTATATAAAAGCTATAGGATGAATAGGAAGATAATATAGAAGTACTAGAATTTTCCAGTATAAAATAGCTCTCAAATTCCAAACTATACAAAAAATAGAAGTAATATGTTAGAGCCGTGGCATTGATTGGTCAGTACTCTGCGGTTAAATACCATTGCGACTAAATGCATACACACACAAATTAAAATGGGTTCGAGCTTTGATTAAGATCCCATATGCATGCTTTGATTAGAACTAGTGGCTGAAGGTACATAATTCATTGATGCAAACTCAATGCATTGAATGGCATCTGACTAAAGGGGACGTTGTTTGGATTGCTAATTAGTCTTTGAATATATAACAAGGTTCAAGGAGAAAAATCTCATTATCGCACACGTTGACATAATTTTGGTTTCGAGCCTCTCTTTATGAGACCGTTTTGCAATAATCAAAAATATACAAACTTTACAAGCCTCACATGCAACCATGCATCTTGCCCAGAGATACACGTATACATGCATCCATGTGTAATGCTGACAATACATGCATCTATGTACTAATATACATGGAAGCATGGATAATTATCTATGTCACACTTCCTTAATACAATCCATGGATATTTCCATACATGTATATTATTTAAGCATTTATGTATCCAGCTATGCATCTATCTATCTAGCCATGCAACTATGTTTCTATGTATTCTTCTACCTATAGATGCATCCATGCATATATGTATCTGTGTTTCTATGTGCAAATGTATACAGGCATCTATCCATGTATGTGTCAATGTATCTATGAATACATCTATCCATAGATACATGTATCTACGCATCTATGGATACCATGATAGATGTCCACATCCATGTATCTATGGATACATGTATCAAGTAGCTCGGTTCCAGGTCTTGACTCTACAGCAACAACATCTCATGTGACTATACAGATCTGCACAATAACAAAAAAAAAATGCTCAAAGTAATCACAATGCATCTCTAGTCACTTAAATCTATATTACATGATAAATCCACATTCTGTTTAATGCATTGAATTTGAAACACAATCAAGAGAATAGCTAAATACCACTTTCCAAATTTAAAAAAACAACTTTAGAAACATCAACTTCCAGAATTAAATACCAATATGCACAAAGTGATCATATTACTCTAACTAGATGACTATGAACTACATGTTTCCTATGCAATCTAAAATCTAAAGATACACACCATCCTTAGGCACCTATGCACAAATACATACTATCTAACATATATACATAATTACATGTACACATATATACATGCAAACCTGTATACATGAATGCATACAAAGACTATGTTTCATGGGATTATTAAAGAGTTCACTTGCTTTCAATATGCTTCCATACTTTGCATGTGTCCCTATGAGGACAATAATTACATTATCCAGAAGAAGAAGTGAGTTACTTGAGGCAATAAATAGTTTCTTTCATCAGTTTTCTCTAACTTTAGAGGTATAAAGCACACAGTGAAATTGGCAATGCTAGCTAAAAAAAATTGTCCTTCACTTGCTCATTGGTTCCAAAGCTCTCTTTATAGCACACTTGTGCATTGCCTCCAAGACTCAAATGAATCCTTGGTATTTCAAGAAAAGATTCAATTGGATAACACTAAAAATGATCTAAACTATGATTTTATAATCAAAGCATCCAAATCCATTGCAGCAATGCAAAACCCAACTTCCATTTAACATGTACAATGAAAATAAATAGAACGAAAAATGCATTTGCTTCAAAGTTTTTAAAAGCAATTTCAACAGATTGTCTAGTTGTTGTCCAAAATATGGTTTTCTATCAGCATAGTCCTTGAACCTTCTTTAGGTCTGACTGCTACTTTGTTCTTTTAATTGTTATATATTCAAAGACTAATTAGCAATCCATGTCCATTCGTATAGATGTCAAGATCAAATAAATATCAGTTATGTCTATCAATATGTAATAATATGTATGGATGGCCTTGGGTACATATGTATGCCTCGATTAATGTATATATGCAATATGGAATTGCAGCCACATCCGCGTGTTTATGCATCTATAGATAACTTGCGGCGTAGCGGATACATGTATATATGTAAAACTCTATGGACTCATGCACTCATGTATATATGACAGCTCATTGGTTCCAAAGCTCTCTTTATAGGACAGCTGTGCATTGCCTCCAAGACTCAGATGAATACTTCGTATTTCAAGGAAAGATTCGAATGGATAACACTTAAAATGATCTAAACTATGATTTTACAATCAAAGTATACAAATACATTGCACCAATGCAAAACCCAACTTCCATTTAAGATGTACAGTGAAAGTAAACAAAAGCAAAAATGCATTTGCTTCAAAGTTTCTAAAGCAATTTCAACAGATTGTCTAGCCATTGTCCAAAATATGGTTTTCTATCGGCATAGTCCTTGAACTTTGGTGATTGACTTTTACTGAAAGGTCAAAATGTGAAATGTCTCCAAGGATACTTATACTTACTTATCTCTTTTAATTGTTATACATTCAAAGACTGATTAGCAATCCAAACAGTCTCTCCTTTAGTCAGATTCCATTCAATGCATTAATTTTGTTTGGATGAATTATGTACCTTCAGCCACTATTTTTAATCAAAGTATGCATATAGATTCAGAATCAAACTCCCAAAATTAATGCATATATAAATGTGTCTTTTTCTCCATTTCATTATGTATCTATGTATCCATAGATGCAGCCATGCATATATCGATTTATGCACATCTTGCCATCTCTGCATGCATCTATCTATATATGTATGACTGTATCTACGGGTGCATGTATACATTGATTTATGCATACATGCACCTATGAATTGAGTACACACATCCATCTACATATGTATCTATCAATATTTTGGATGGATACATGTATATATGCATGTATGGACTCATGCACCCATGTATTTGTCTTTGTCTTCGGCCAAATGGCCCCTAATGGCCAAAGTATCCTACTCACCCATGCCCACCAAGCAATTCCAGCGCCCTCCCCACCAACCACATGCCATTTAATGCACTTGATTCAATTATTTTGACCTCTCCATGTGTTCGCATTTTCCTGATATTTCAATGCATTTAATTTGCACTCATGGATTACGTATCTCTACTCACCAGTTTTATAAACTATGCCTTTGCTTAAATTTATTTTATCAATCTATGCGATCGCATTTCACTGATTTTCAATAACAAGAATGATTTATAAAGCTATTCTGATAAATAGAAACATCTAAATGCTAATTTTCCAATATTGATTTACCAGAATAGTGCTAGTTTTCCAATATAACAAAATTAAAAGTTATATGTTGACATACATTTATGCATATTGTCCATACATGCATATATGCATATATGCCTTCATCCATATTTACATGTGTATATGAATACATCCTTCCATGTACCATGTGCATTTGTACCTATATGCAAATATGCATAGATCCATGTATACATATGTTCATATCTCCATCTCTCCATGTAGTTCTATTTTCTGTGTTTACATGTGCCTGTTGATGCATCCGTGCATATATCTGTGAATAGCTCTATGTGTTTCTCTCTCCATGTATTTAATTTTCTCCTCTGCATCAACATTTGCATGTTCTCAGTTTTATGACCTTCCATATTTATTTTTTCCATAGTATATGCATAACAACTTCCACTTTGTCTTCTGTTTTGACTCTTCTATCCATAAATATCATTATATTTTTATATCCACTCTTCTATTGTCGCATTTCGAGGAAGCTCAGGGATCTCCATACCTTGTTTAGTACGAAGGAGAGTGAGAAATGCAACATGGGTCTTTTTTCTATGTTTATATTGATTATTGATGAGACCTGTGATGATGAAGTTTTAAAAAGCATAATAGCAATACCGACTAAACATTCTTCTTCCTTGTTGCGAAATAATCACTTCATACCCCTATTGGTTCCATTCTTTCGTTTTCCATTTCTACCTGCCCCTTGCGTCCTTTCATTTCCATTTCCACCCTTGCACCTCCTTTCTTCTCAAATCAAATACATTTCAAAATCCATTTATTTGCTTGTGTTGCATCATACTAATGTGTTGCATTCCTTTTTTCATTAAATCCACCTCTCACATTCAAATTTTCATTTCTTGCATTTAATTGTAAGCATATAACTTACGAATGATAAATTCATACCATTTACATTCCCATTCATTCTCATATCCACCATCCCATATCCTTCCCTCCCATGTCAAATACTTTTCATAACTTATTCATACACCTTATTTGCATCTCACCATTCTCTCAATTCGCTCTCTTTGTTCCACTCGCATAACTCATTCTTCTTTTTAACACTCACATATATTTATCTATCTACACCTCAAATATACCTTCATCCATCACAACAAAATTCACACCATACCAAACAAAGAAAAAGATGAAGAAAATATCAAGGTTATGCAAATAAACAATGAGGGCTTCGAAAATAACACTCATAACATAGAGTTGTATTCAAGAGTTATTTTCAAAATGTGTTTTCTATACTTTGTTTATTACAGATCCCTAAAAACACGTATAACGGTTTCTTCAAGCTTATAATGTGTAATCAGATTTAACAAATCTTTACATGTTTCCATGCATTCAAATGCATTGTTAGGTATCCTTTATACACTTGTTCAAAAAACAATATTGTATATGTTTCAAATGCAAAATTTTCCAGACATTTCTCGCTTTATGCACACATGCATTTATAGATTGTTCTTTATGTACCAAATCACATGGACACATCTATACATCCATGCATACCTAAATGTTTACATCGCTCCATATATTTATGCATTCCTTTGATATATGCATTGCTGATATATAGTTTTTTTTCCCTGTCTTCCTTTTGCATACTACTGCAAATGCTACTTGAGCCTCAATGTGCTTCGACATATTTGTATTTCTACTTGATTTTAGTGTTTTCCATTCAAATTTCTCGTTCACATGTCATTTATGCTTTTCACTCTTCTTTGCATTGTGTGCACATGGATACATGTATACATGCATGCATGTATACATAGATGCCTCAAGCATTGTTACAAATGTTTAAGATTATTTGCATTCAATACTTGAAACCAAAATAATAATGCATTTTTGCTTCCTGGATAGGATCATAAAGGAAATTTGTTACTGCAAATGTAAACATGCACCCATGTAAAGGTACTAGTATTCATTGGTGTTTCTCTTTTCACTCTTGCATCCTTAAATATCATTATATTTTATATCTATTCTTCTCTTGTCACATTTCAAGGAAGCTCAAGGATCTTGGAACTTTGTTTAGTCTGAAGGAGACTGAGAAATGGGACATCAATATTTCTTTTCTATTTGTATTGAGACAATCAGCCCTATGATGATTTTAAAAAGCATAACCAATAACAAACTAGACATTATTCCACCCTTTCTTGGAACAAAAGTTCACTTCATACCCTATTGAATCCACTCATTTCCATTTCCACCCGTCCACATCATTTCTTCTCAAATCAAATAAATTTCAAAATCCATTTATATGCTTCTCTTGCATCACACTAATGACTTCCATTCCTTTTTCCTCTCAATCCAGCTCACTCATTCAAATTTTTATATCTTGCATTTAATTTTAAGCGTTAAACTCAAAAATGATAAATTCATATCATTTACATTCAATACATTCTCACATCCAGTTTCAAATATCCTTGCTTCCCATATCTAATACTTTCCATAAGGCATTCATATACCTTACTTGCATCTCATCATTCTCTCAATTCCTTCTCTTTGTTCCACTTACATTGTTCATTCTTCTTTACCACCCTTACATATCTTTTTCTATCTATAGCTAAAATATACCTTCATCCATTAGAACAAAATTCACACCATACCAAAGGAAAAAATGAAGAAAATATCAAGGTTATGCAATTAAACACTGAGGGCTTTGAAAATAACTATCACAGTTTTCTTGCAGGCTAAAATGTATAATCAGATTTCATAAATATATACATGTATCCATGCATTCAAATGCATCGTTCGATATCCTTAATACACTTCATCAAAAAAACAATAATGTATTATTCTTTTGTTTCGATCATAAATGTTTTTTCATATCTTTCAAATGCAAATTGTTTCTGACATTTCCTAGCTTTGTGCACATAGGCATTTATAGATTCTTGTTTGCTTACCAACTTACATGGACACATGTACACATAGATGAATGCATAAATGTTTGCCTTCATCCATACATTTATGCATTCCTTCTATATATGGATTGCTAATAAATAATTAATTTTCCCTGTTTTCTTTCATTTAATACTGCAAATGCAAATTGAGTCTCATTGTTAAAATACAATTGTATTAAAGAGTTCTTTTCAAACCGTCTTTTCTAAATCCCGTTTCTTACAGATTCCTAAAAGCACATATGACAATTCCTCAAAGGCTATAATGTATATTCAGATTTCACAAATATTTACATGTTTCCATGCATCCAAATGCATTGTTAGATATACTTTATACACTTGTTCCACAAACATTAATGTATTTCTGGTTTGTTTCAGACAATAATGTTTTTTTTGTTCCTCTTTAAGATGCAAATTGTTGCTAAAATTTCTAACTTTATAGGTGCAGGCATATATAGATTCTTCTTAACATACCAACTTACATGGACACATGTACACATCCGTGCATGCATATGTCTTTACATGGATCCACATTTTAATGCTTTTCTTTCATACATGCATTCATACTAACCACTTTATTTCTCTTGTTTTCTTTCATTTAATACTGCAAATGCAACTTCAGTCTCGTCACACTTTCAGGCTCGCTCAAGTGCCAAGGATGCTTTTCACTCTTCTATGCATTATGTGCACGTCAATACATGTATACATGCATCCATCTATACTTAAATGCTTCAAGCATTGTTACAAATGTTTCTCTCTCAATAATTTGGATGCAAAGTGCTACAAACATGTAAATTATTTTACTGTACCTACATTTTATCTTACCTAATAAGATTCTTTATATCTTTTCAAATTATATTTTGTTTATAATATATACACGAAAAAAATATTCATTCATATTACATTAACAACATTCAAATCTAATTTATAAATAAAATCAATACCTTTGTACTGTTTCATCTAAGAATTTATCGTAATATTTATTCCACTTATTACATTTCAATAAGTTAAATTATTACATTTCATTTTATATATACACAAATTTAATCTTAAGTAGTAAGGTTCTTTATTATATTTTTGCAAATTACTTATTGTTTATTATATAAACACAAATTCTTTTTCATAATACATAAACAACATTATAATCTTATTTATAATAAAATCAATAGCTTTATATAATACTAACCTTCATACTACATTAAAAAAAACATTGATTAATCTTACAAAAGTTCATTTTCAAATAAGCTACCCCTATCAATCTTCCACCTTACACTACTGTTTCTATTAGCACTTGCATATTGTGATATGATAAACTAAAATAACTCAATTGTATTAATTAACATAGCATGTGTTTTACAACAGTACACTAAACATAATTTTAATACTGTAAACGCGAGCTGGGTCTCCTCTTGCTTTAAGACTCGTTCGCATGCTATACTATGCATCTTACTCTTCTATGCATTGTGTTCGCGTGGATACATGTATGCATATATGTCTCAAGCATTATTACAAATGTTTCCGATTGTTTGCATTCAATAATTATTACAAATTAATAATGCATTCTTGCTTCCTAATTAAAATCATAAAGAATCTTCCTTCTCACAATTCAATACATACACACACAAAAAAACAAGTATTCCCATCCATCCATCCACACGTGTTACCTGTTCACATGTCCCTATGGACCACATTGCCCATGCACCGTAAAAAATCCATGCAATAGTACACTACTAAAAATTGCTTCAAACTTTTCTTGCTATTTTAAATACATTTATATTCCTATCTCTTATCTAAAAACTTTTTCTAACTCCTAGCTACATGCCTTTTACCTCTCGGCAGGAACTCGACGCTTGCGTCACTTGTTTTGAATAGCATATTCATGCTCTATATGCACCGATTTACAATGCGTATTTACTTCATTGTATTGGATGAATATAATTTAAGTAGATATTCGTTATTCTTGATATTTTGTTTGTAAAATGCATGAAAAAATTGTAGCTTTTGTTTTATTAGTTATCGATTATTGACTACTTGATGAATATGTGTTTGTGTGATATTTAATAGTATAGGAGTTTGATATAAGGGCATTATGTTTGCTTTCCTGATTATATAAGTTCTACAGATATGAGTATATAGGCATCAACTGTGCATATATTTGGTTAGATATTCAATAGTGTAGATAATCTGTTGTTTATGAAATTTGGTACCTTTCAATTTTATATATATATAAAAGTTCAACTGTAATTGCTACTACATTGTAATGTGTAGATGAAACCAATAGTTAGATATAATATATACATATATACAATTATATGTATATATATAAATATATACTTATGTACGAGTATATGTTTATGTATATATATGTCTATAGTTATATATATGTATAGGTATATTTATAAATATATTATAATGGTGTTAGTAAAAGAATATTCTTACTTTGGAATTAAGGGATCTGTGAGTAAATAAACGGAATATGATTATGAAAAGAAAGATTAATTTAATTTCACTTAAATAATATTGAGTTTGTTAAATGTGAAATTAGACTATTTCCTTGGTAATCATTATTATTGCATGCTTTTGTAAATTGTGTGTTTTACTGGTTGTAAACCCATAATGGATTCCATGATTACAGTATTGGGATTGGTTGCTTGTAATTGATGATGTCTTTTATATTCACTTGTTTGACAAAGAACTTACTCCTCGATGTATTTAATTAGTGTATTAGTGGAAATTGTTGCTTGTGTGATGTATTATGGTTGTTTGTATGAAGTAAAGTGAATGGTTATTGATTTGGAAATGATTGTGGGTTATTGTATGATGCAAGAGCATCCAGTGGTGTAGGGAAATCTTGCATTACCAAAAAAAAAAAATTCTTTATTTTCTTTAGTTGTTTTGAGTCCCATGATGGCACTTAGGGGATATAAGACTATCAGGCGTTAGAAATAGTGAAAAACAAGCACTTACTATTTTTAGTAAGTCAGCCAAAACATGCTCGTATGGATGCAAAATTTTACCCCAATGAGTAGAGCTGAAAAATATTTTAGGTCGTGAAAGAATCACATCAATACCCTACACAGTTTGGGAGAAATTAAAGTTTTTTGTCCTGGGAAATTTCTCCAATGGAGCTTCAAATTCAAATATAAAACTTTGGAGGTCCTGAAACAACTCAAAAAGTGGCCAAACCAACCTACGATGGCTCAAGCGTCGTAGAGCTCATCGAGAGCTTTCTGACGATATGCAATAATAGAAAATCGAACACTCAGATCAAAAGTTATGGCCTTGCGAAGTTGGTCCTCTAAAAAGTGAATTTCATAAAAAAATCTTCCTAGGCCAGAAATCAAATGACAGGACTTTTGGCTCCAAAACAAAAAGGGGAAATTTGAACTTTCTAGAACATTCTAGGGTGGTTATTGGGGAAAATAAAAAGGGTTAAGTGGGGGTTGTAGAAGGTGGCCCTGATAGTGTAGATTGTGGCTCCGAATAGTAGTTTTTCTTTTTAGAGTTGATTTTGTTGTAATGAATCAAGCCCATGAGGCTGTAGCATGTAAGCTTTGAATCTGTAATTTCATTTTCTAAAAATAATTGAATGTGAATCATTTTTTTGTCTCGCATCTTCTATGTTGTTATATGTTGTTGTGATTTCTATGGGTTTTTGGCGGTGTGGTCCTCATCATTGTACAAATGTTTAAGTTATTTTTTTGTGTATTATGGAATGGGGAGTCTTCCAGAGGCTTGGGAAATATGTTATTAGTTGAATTGTTGTGTTTGGTCCTTGAAGTGAGTGATATTGTGCTTGTGATGTATTGATGTGGGTTTAGCCATGCACTCTTTACTTGTTATTTTAGTGGTGTTGAGAGCGAGATGGACATGCCTTGCTCGGGTTATATACTTTTGTGGATTTTCATTCTATTTATGTGATGGCTTTACCTATTGATTTTATTGGGTCTCCTAGCTATAATTTCATTTTCTAAAAATAATTGAAAGTGAATCATTTTTTTGTCTCGCATCTTCTATGTTGTTATATGTTGTGATTTCTATGGGTTTTTGGCGGTGTGGTCCTCATCATTGTACAAATGTTTAAGTTTTTTTTTTGTGTATTATGAAATGGGGAGTCTTCTAGAGGCTTGGGAAATACGTTATTGGTTGAATCATTGTGTTTGGTGCTTGAAGTGAGTGATATTGTGCTTGTGATGTGTTGATGTGGGTTTAGCCATGCACTCTTTACTTGTTATTTCAGTGGTGTTGAGAGTGAGATGGACATGCCTTGCTCGGGTTATATACTTTTGTGGATTTTCATTCTATTTATGTGATGGCTTTACCCTATTGATTTTATTGGGTCTCCTAGCTGCTAGTAGGGGGAGTGGCTCTCAATAGGGGCCGACACACAAAGTGGTGCCAGGGTAACCCATATGATATTTTTTTAACTCAGTGATAACTTAAAATGAATTAGGGGTTGGGTAATTTACACATTAATCAAGATTATTGGAGTCCTCTGTCATGCCTGTAGTGCTTATTTAGGCTAAGGATGGGGTGAGAAGGCCTGGTTGGCAAGTTCAACCTCCTTTTCCTCATGAAAGGATTGTTGGCTCCGCATGTGTCACCCTATGGGGCCAGCAGCTAGTGAGAGACTTCCAGGGTAACCATAGATGGGGGCCGGCAGCTGGTGATAAACTGCCAGGGTAACCCATGTTAGGACCATGTGATGACAATCTTCCCTCTGTAGGCTAGTATTCCTTGATTTTTTCTCTCCCTTTGATATGTGGTGATAAAGAAGCATCCAATGGTGTAGGGAAATATTGCATCACCCAAAAAAAATGTTTTCATTATTTTCTTTAGTTTTTTTTAGTCCCATGATGGCACTTAAGGGGTATAAGACTATTAGGCGTCAAAAATAGTGAAAAATGGGCACTTACTATTTTTAGTAAGTCGACCTAAACAGGCTTGTATGGACATGAAAATTTACCCCAAGGAGAAAAGGAGAAAAACATTTCTGGTCATAGTAGAATCACCTCAATACCCTGCACAATTTGGGAGAAATTAAATTTTTTGTCCCGAGAAATTTCTCCAATGCAACTTCAAATTCAAATATAAAAATTTAGAGGTCCCGAAACAGCTCAAAAAGTGGTTGAACCAACCTATGGTAGGTTTGTGCATTGTAGATATCATCGAGAGCTTCCAATGATATGCAATAATAGTGAATTGAACACCCGGATCAAAAGTTATGGCCCCACAAAGTTGGTCCTCTAAAAAGTGAATTTCATAAAAAAAATCTTCCTAGGCCAAAAATCAAACGGCGGGACTTTTGGTGCCAAAACAAAAAGGAGAAATTTGAACTTTCTAGAACATTCTAGGGTGCTTATTGGGGAAAATAAAAAGGGTTAAGTGGGGGTTGTAGGAGGTGGCCCTGATAGTGCAGATTGTGGCTCTGAATAGTAGATTTTCTTTTCAGAGTTGATTTTGTTGTAATGAATCAAGCCCGTGAGGCTGTAGCATGTAAGCTTTGAATCTGTAATTTCATTTTCTGAAAATAATTGAAAGTGAGTCATTTTTTTTGTCTCTCATCTTCTGTGTTGGTATGTGTTGTTGTGATTTTTGTGGGTTTTGGGTGGTGTGTCCCTCATCATGTGGTATCCTCTAGAAGCATTGTATGATCTTAAGTGTTGTTAAGTTGTTTATGTGTCAGTTGTCCTTTATTAGCATTGTTATGTCAGTTTGTAGTCACCTTGTTTTTGTGGGACAAGATGTTATCTCCTAGCACGAGGGTGGACCTTTGGGTTCCACATGGTTAGGTGGAATGTGCCTTGTACTCCATTGGGTTTCCCTTCTCTGTTGATCGTTCATGTGGCAGCTACTCTTGATGATGTGAACTCATGTACTTGATCCAATTCGAGTGAATTATCTTTCATGTACTTGTATTGTACCTTAAATAAATTGTATCATGTATTATACTACTGATGTAGTGCCCCTTCATTTCAGTCATCTTTGAATTTCGAGTAAGTTTGTTTATTGGGAACTTAATAGTTTTATATGGTTTTGTTTAAATCAATTAATTAAATTAAAATTGATTTACTAAAGTAATTCAAATAAAATTGTAAATTAAAATAATAATCAAATAAAATAAAATTAGATGGTTTGTAATAAATGATTAAATTAAATTGTTTAGTTATAAGTAAATGTTTTATTAAATAATTAGATTAAAATTGTATTGTTTCATATTATATTTTAATAATTTATTTTCATGTAAAGATAATCATTATAATGGGAAAATAATGTGATTTTTAATTAAATAAAAGGGGATAAGATTTTGAATGGATGAAAAGTAGAGTGCAAAATGGAAAAAGATGAAAAAGATAAAAGTGTGTGCATGCAAAGCTTGAAACTGAAATTGAAATGGGGAAACTTGTTATTTTTATCGATTTTGTTTCAAAAACTTATCTCTAGAATTATATAGTGCTAGTTTTTGGATTTTGAGTTTAGTTTTTGATTTTGGGAAAAAGTTTCATTAGTGAATTTTGGGCTCTACAAAATAATTTTGAAAGGGAATTACAGTTTTTTTGTTTTCAGGGATATTGTGTTCGAACTGAATTAGCTTGGGTGTGATCCAATTTGGAGGAAGAGTCTGTAGCTATGAAACGGTGGACCTCAACTCGCCCTCTTCATTGTTGAGCGTAGGAAAAATTCGGGTATGTGTTGTGTAGACACCTAAAAATGACCTAGGCCTGCAAGCTTCATTTCTACCACTTTCGTCCTAGCATAATTAAGCTATTTAATTATGTCCTTGGTCCACATTCGACTATTGATTAAATAATTCATAATTATTTAATTAATTCATGTCATTTGTTCCTCCTTGATTATTAAATAAAATAAATATTATTTATTTATTTAATACATCACTAATTATCTAAAGTCTTCCTTTGATTAAATAAATTTCATAATTTATTTAATTTCCCTTTACCATCTAAAGTCTTCCTTTGATTAAATAAATTTCATAATTTATTTAATTTCCCTTTACCATTTATGTCTTCTTGATTAATTAAATAAATTTTATTTATTTAATTACGTCACTAATTAAGTCCCCTTCTTCTAAAAAATTAAATAAATTCTTATTTATTTAATTCTGTCCATTTTCCACTATAATTAAATAATTTATTTAATTATTTAATTATTCATTAGCTTTTTCTCCCATTAAAATTAAATAAATTTGATTTATTTAATTTAGCCATTCTCTTGAATTTTGAATTAAAATCATTATTTAATTTCAAAATAATTCTTTTATCACATTCCTCCATAATTAAATAATATCTTTATTATTTAATTACTTGCTAGTTACCTGGAGTAAATAAATCTTATTATTTAATTTTCTCCAGCAACCTCTTTGTCCGTGCCGGCATTATCTTCCAATTTAATTCTTGACTTTTGACTTCTCATTTATTTTGACCGTTGATTGAATTATTTCATAATTCAATCTCCACCCTTCATCCTTACCTGTTGCCCTAATTTTGACCTAACCCTAATGCACACAGCAATATTCAATCTTAAGCATTGATCTTAGGGTTCCTGTCATCTTTTCATCCTGGCCACACGTTCAAAATTGCAATTTTTATAAAAGGGCAATTTTGACCTCATTTGTCTCTCTCTCAGTCTTTAGCTCTCTCATAGTTCATTTTGACTTCTTGCATTCTAGTTTATGTCAATTTGCTGTCAACTTAGGTCATAGTCATTAACAGTCATAGCCATTTTAGCTCATTGTAGGGTTATTTATATTTTCTGCAAATCCTTCAACACTTGCATAGGGCTTAGTCTTTGGTCATAGTTGCTCATAAATCTGAGGGCATTGTTTGTTTATCTGCAAGCTAGGAGGTGTAACAGAGGTTAATCATGGAAGGTGGAGACATAGGGTAACACTATCCCTTTTGTCTTCACCTCACTTCCATTGTACTTTGTTATTTTCATAGGATTTTCTGTTATTGTGCTAAACCCACTTTAATAATAAATTTTAGGATTTTCCTTTGATTACATTGGTGAACCCGACGTTGTTAGTTCGGCTTTTCGTACGTTTTTCTTTTTGTTGTTTTCTGTTGTTTTGCAGGTACAGGTACGGATCGCCGCAACATTTTTAAAAACAGTGTGACGCATCATATGCGTCGCGACGCATACGACAACTTCAGAGCCGCAATCACCCTGTCACAACGCAACTGATAAACAGAACGACGCATCCGTCAGTCCTGAGCCGCATCTGATACCCCGAAAACCGCATTCGAAACTCGCGCCGCATCCGTTTGGTATATCATTTTTGTTTTCTTTCAAGTTTGCGGTTTTATTTTTGCATTTCGGGCTGTCCAATCGCAGGTTTT
>VDFB02072800.1:0-23447 GCA_007258455.2 Sequoia sempervirens
TATGGGATTAACAATACCTTTTCCATTAATCCCAAGGCCTTTCCCACTATAGCCCATCTTCATCAGCAGCTTCATACCGATACCCTTGGTATGTTTTTCAAATTCTACAAAAGCTTGATCATGGCTAGAGGAAGGAATTGAACTTAATTCATTTTTTACCTTCTCTTTCACTTGATCAACTCCCTAATTGTTTGACAATGGCTCCTTCTGATTTGCTACAAATGAAACCTCAAAACTGTTAGGCTATGTGAGGGGTATATATGAGGAATCCTCTAAGTGTGGAAAAAAGTACAAATGTTAGGATTTTCAATCCTGGGAGGACTTTTCAGAGAAAAAATTTCTCCAATCTCCACAACACTCTACAACATCAGGTGTAATTTCCTTTTTTCATCTTCCAAGTCATCAAGGTGACTTCTCAACTCAACATTTTCCAATTGGAGACGCTGGTTGGCTTTCTCAAGTTCTTGAATCCTTTCAAACAGATTCCTTCCAAGGTGAAACCAAGGAAACATTAGCATGAATAGTATAATACCCCCCATAATGCTGACGAAGAGAGCCTGACAAATCCACTGAAATGTTGTGTAACACCCTATAGTGCATGAAGGAGAAGAAACTACATCTGAAAGTGCACAAGAAAGCACCTGCAATTGAAAAAGTGGTGCGCAAAACAAAGTACACAACATTTCAGTGGATCTGTCAGGCTCTCCTAGTCAGCATTATGGGGGGGTATTATATTGTTCATGCTAATGCTTCCTTGGTTTTCACCTTGGAAGGAATCTTCCATTCTTAGTTGATCAGTGTTTTTTAAACTATTGGTACTTGTTCCATCTGTATCTTCATTCCAGGTGTTTGCCTTTGTTTGCCATCTGATTCGAGTAGTGTCGTTTGGGGCACTCATGCAGATTGTTGTCTTCTTGATCCTGATCATCCTATCTTCAGAGGAGATTCTTTGGCACTGTAGCAGTCATCTTTTGACAAAGTTTGCAGCTTCTTCATGCTTCTGTGATGTTCTACATGTTCTTCTTTTTCAGGACATTTCCTTGATTTGGAGGCTTTCCAGTCCTTCAATCGCCTTTGATCTCTTCTTGGAGTAGAGTTTTTTTTTCCACGAGGTTTTCTCTATTTCTTCGCTTTACAAAGATCTTCTGTTTGTACATGGGTACCTTACTTGGCCTTGTTTTCCGGGACCCATCTTTGCTTTCATGCATCTTTTTCTTAGCGTTTTAGCTACTTCCTAAGTTCATCTTAAAGGGGGGTGTTAGAGTAATAAGTTGTTTTACTTAATTAATTTAATCATATTGGTTAATTAATTAAGTCACTTATCACTTTAGTTACTTAAGCTAAACTTAGGCACATTAATAATTAACTATTTATTAATTATTAAGTGTGCACACTAGGTTTTCCCTTTAGGATTTTCTTTAGGATTTCTTGATCTCATTTGATAAGGATTGATCTCATTGTAATTATTAATGGGAGAATATCTGTAGCTTTCATATCTTCTTGAAAATTTTCTCTTCTGTAGCTTTTTCTTGTTGAAGTTAATTGCATACATTTGTTTGTAGATCTCTTCTGTGGAAGGTGTATTTGTTTGTGTTTGATCTTGTGGCTTGTGGTTTTGTGCTTGTTTCAAAATTCCTACCTAGTATCAGAGCTTCAGATCTGCAGCTACCTGTTCTTGTTTTGAGAATTTTTGCATTAGAAGTAGATATGGGGTTTCAGAAGTTTCCTTTTTTGATCTAAGAGGTGGGCATTTTCAGTGCATCTAGGGCTAAATCAGATCTCTCCATTGAATCTAGAGCTGTCGAAATAGTCAAGATCGACCTTTGTTTCATCAAATTTGGCTTCCATTTGTCAGATCTGTGAGGGTTTGAAGAAAGGGTTTTTTTGCCAGATCTAGGGGGTGCTCAATTTTTTGGAGCATTTTGAGCCCAAACGGACCTCACTGTTGTGTCCAGAGCGGCAAAAAACCTACAGATTGACTGTAAACTTGCCTATATTCAGCGTCAGCTGTTTGTGAAGTAAATTTTTTTATCCTACGACCCTCTGCCAGCATGCAGATCGAGGTATCAAAAAATTTTCATCAAAAAAAAAAAAAAAATCTACAAAAACTTCACAGTTTTTTTCAAATTGTTGGAACAAAAAATTTAAAAGCTTTTTGAAAAAGTTTGTCTTTTTTTTTTTTTAAAGAAAGAAAGAAGAAGTACCTCCGAGAGTGTACGCATTCTACGCACTGCAGTATATTTCATGGGTGGCCTTTTTTATGATTTTTGGCAAAATCAATGTTTTTTAATTTTTTTTTAACAAAATATATATAATTTGTAAATTTTTTTTATTGTTTTTTTTAAAAAACATTTTTTTTAATAAGTCTAGTTGTGCAAATCTGCCGATGGCCATTTGGCTATCAAATTTAGGCCCGTATTTTTGCTGTGACAGCCATATAGCTGTCAAATTTAATCCAACACTGGTTTTTTTCCCCCTTTGGAGCTATTTTCTTCCAAAGGTCGTAACTTGGGCATACGATATCATTTTTTGGAAAGTGAGATATCGTCGGAAATCTTCTTCTATCAAATTTCCAGTGGTGTGGGTCTCATCACTTCATTTTTCTTTTGGTGCATTCTACATCCAGTTGAAGTCAAAGGAGCTATTTTCAGTCTTGAGCTCATAACTTTTGACCAGTTTCTCCATTTTTTGTGCTCTCAGCGGCGTTGGAACCGTATTTTAGAGATCTTCAGTTCTATCAATACAATTTTTGTATATTTCACTCCAAGTATATTTTATTCAATTTTCTGTGTTTTCACACTCTAGTGAATTACTTGGATATATTGGCTCTTGGGAACTTCTCGTTTGTATGGGATGCTTCGTTTTTGGCTGTTCTTCATGTATTTCCTTTATTTTGTCCTTTGTGGGCATTTTGATCATCATTTGTAAGAAATATTATACGTAAACACATTGAGATAAAGTGCCACACTATTGTACATGTATTTTGGCGATTTTGCACATAAGGTTGTGCCATATTTTGTACTCGCACTGTATTATAAAGTTTCAAGGGGAGGTTGTGTAGTGCCTTTGTTTTTTCCATCACACCTTTTTCTGGTGAGTTTCCCTCCATGATGACAATGGATCCATATGATTCCAGCCTCATGCATGTGTGCTTTGTTTTGCGCACCACTTTTTCAGTTGTAGGTGCTTTCTTGTGCACTTTCAGATCTAGTTTCTTCTCCTTCATGCACTACAGGGTGTTACACAACATTTCAGTGGATCTGTCAAGCTCTCTCAGTCAAAATTATGGGGGGTATTATACTGTTTGTGCTAATGCTTCCTTAGATTCACCTTGGAAGGAATCTTCCATTCTCAGTTGATCAATTTTTTTTAGACTATTGGTACTTGTTCCATTTGTATCTTCATTCTAGGTGTTTTCCTTTGTTTTCCATCTAATTTGAGTAGTGTCATTTGGGGAACTCAAGCAGATTGTTTTCTTCTTGATCATGATCATCCTATCTTCAGAGGAGGTTCTTCGGCACCATAGCAGTCATCTTCCGACAATTGTTTGTAGCTTCTTCTGTTTCAGTGATGTTCTTCATGGCTTTCATCTCTTTTTGGAGTAGAGTTTTTCCCATGTGGTTTTCTCTATTTCTCCACTTTACAGAGATTTCCTTGTACTTGGGTACCTAATTTGGCCTTGTTTCTGAGACCCATTATTTTTTGCTTTCAGTAGCTTCTTCTAGGTTTTAGCTTCTCCCTAAGTCTAGCTTAAGGGGGGGTGTTAGAATAATTGGTTATTTACTTTAACAACTTATCCTAGTGGAGTGCTTCAATCATCCTCTTCATGGGAAAGAAATCATCCATCACATGGATGTAGACATTGTCACCTTAGAAACTTTCCCTTGCTTAGATGCCATCTTTTAAAAATCTCTTAGATGTTCACCTATTAAACTTTAAAACTTTCAAACCAACAAATTGATCAAAATGGAAAACTCGCACAAACTAGTAATCTACTTAACCAAGCAAACTGAGAAAAATGACCTAACTGACAAACTTTTCAAACTGGTCACTTAACCAAACTTGAGCTTAAAAACCACTTTGATACCACTTGATCTGAAAAACTCTAGAGTGTGCTTACTCAACTAAGTTCTTCATTCATCAGATTTAAAATCAGTTGCTTAACTTACTGAATTCCAAATCTATGCCAAGATCTTTAATTAATGGTTTGAATCCACTATGCAAACTCAAGCCATCAATTTACTAAGCTTGTTCATTAATCTAATTGCAAAATTAAAACATAAGCCATCATCAAGAACAAACCCAAAGATAAGAGACACATTTGATTACGAAGTTCACCTCTTAGGACTACGTCTCTGGATCTTCTGAATAAGCATGATCAATTTTCCATTAATGTTGTCACCTGCAAATTTCTTACAACACCTGGTCTTCTGACTACGTAGACAAAGTTGTCACTGCAAGGAAGTTTAAAGCCTACAAGCACTTCCTGAATCGACACTGAACAAGTGCTTCCAACTATAAAAACAAAGTAGTCCTAGTTCTTAAAGCATTAACTGAATGTGAACTAGATACAGAGGTGTCTTGCCTCATTTACAAAATCACACTGAGCATAATTCAAACATTATTGAATTCACCATTCTATAATAAATTCAAGTATTAAAAACACTCTAGTTACTTGACACTAGATTCACAAATGTAGTAATCTTTTGCAACCTTGCAAGACAAAAGTCTTCAAACTGGATCTCTAACAATACTCCTTCAAGTGAAAATTCCACAATCTTTCGATGAAATATGCATAGAGCTTTTGTAATTCCAACTCTTCCCTCAGGATGCTTTGAAAAATCTCATCACTTAGATTTTGAATTATGAATTGAATCAATGGACGCTTGATCTAAATAGTGTAAACTAAACTGGGATAAAAAATGGATGCCTTCACCTGGACTCTGGATCCTGAATGATCAACTCAAAAGCATACTCTGAATGCTTGGATCTAAAATAATTGGATGCCTAATGCCTCCCTTCCATCCCCTTTTATACAAAAATCTACCCATTATGGTTAAAACCATAAAATTTGGATATTTCCTCCTTTTAAGGTTAGGTTTAAACCGATTTGAACCTTATTTTTCAAATAAGACATTAACATCCCTTACTAAAACATTTAATTATTTTTAAATCCCTTATTCTATTACATTTTTGGGCTATTTTGTTTGCAAGGGTTTTGTATTATGTTTTTTAAAACTTAACTAATAACTATTAATTGGTCAATTAGTTTATAATCCAAGATTTTTTAGTCAATGTATTAAACCCACCACATATAATATTAACAAACACAAAAGTGGTGGGGTAATAAGGGTTTACTTTAGGATCCTGATGGTTGGGGGTTCAATCGTTGTTGCTTGGATTTTTTTATAAACCAATTAAAAATATTTAAACAATAAAACAAAATGGTGCCCAATATGGGTAAAGAACATGGCTCTTGGTATACTAGTGAGGGTGGTGGCTTGAAATGTGGGGGTTGTGAGTTTGACCCCCACCAAATTTTATTTTTTTTGGTATATATAACTATAAACAATGATTTTGGAAAACCAAATGCTCTCTTGCACTTCTAGGGTTTTTCACCTAAAAGGAGAGAGATGGGCCAAAATGCTAATGTCTACACTTAAGATTAATCTAATGAGGGATGAAATGTGTCTAAATGTAATGTCCTAAGTGATATAAACTGAAAATGAAAGATTATTATTAATGTAAATCCTAAGAAATACAAAGTGATGGAAAACACATTGTGATATTCAAATATGTGATGAATGACTTGGGTATGTGCAGGATCATCATGGAAACAACAGGCCCTTAAGTGGTAAAAAATTTAGAAAAATCAGAGTTAGGCAACTTGACATAAAAATTTGAATAAGTTATCTATATTATTTCAAAAATATGTAAGAATAAAAGCTATAGCAAATTGAATGTAGTTTCTAAACTACTAGGTTTATTTATTTATTTTTAAATCTATTTGGTGAAAATTTGAAATTTCAATGCGGTGGTACTTAAATTTTAGGAAAAATAAGTAGGTGTGGAGTCTTGCCACCTAACCACATTAAAATGATACTATTTTTATAAGATTATGCATATAAGTAGAGGACTCATGTCCTAATGTAATTACTTTTTCAATTTTTTCCAAGTAAATAAATTAATTATAAAATTTAACAACTTTTAAAAAATATAAAAAACTTGTATATCCGACCACCTTAACTTGGTCAAAACTTCATGAAATTCATTTTTTTTTTTTTTTAATCCTATAGTATGCGAAGCATAGAATGTGACGCATGTTTTGGATTCAAATAAATGTGATACGTTTTGAAAGCTATAGATGTTTTTAATCAAACTATCAATGGGACTTTGGCCATATTTCAAATAAATAATATGGTATTTATTAAATAAAAGTCAAACATAATTTATGTTGGTGAAATATTAGAATCTCCTTTAAAATCCTTTTTGTTTCATCAATTTTGAGTAAAGAAAAAGTCATCAACCCTTACCCATCATATCTCACACTTTTTGGCCCATCATGATTACCACCTGGTAGTAAAACTTAATAAGCAGCAGAAATGAAAGATGTTTCCTAGAAATATATTGAAACAACTTTGAGATTCTAGAAATATTGATTTGCAGCTTGGCGGGACACTTGGGCGATCTAGGTGACTTAGTCCACTTCCCGGAAAATTATGGAAAACTTCACTCAAAATATTTTGGCCGTGTGGGTGTGGTCTAAAAGAATTTGAAAAAAAAAAGGTTCGGTCGACTAAGTCACACTAGTGGTGACCCAGACCCACTCTAAATTTTAGAAAGTGCAGTGGTAGAAAGCCTAGATCCTACCTCTAGTTTCCACATATCGCTTCTGAAGCTTTGATTTTTCGGGCTTTGATGACTTTTGTGATATTTTACTTAGTGTAAAGGAGATGTCTTGTTGAATCACTCAAACTAATATTCAATGATCTTCAAACCCTCGAAGTGCCTAAATCTGCAGCATTGAAAGATAGAAGGAGAAAATGTTTGATTGTTAGGGCATAGGGGTTTTCCTTGGTCAAACCCTTTCTAGCTAGTGAGCCAAAATGAAGAAATAATGTAATGAAGCGTTAGTACTTTTGCCATGATGATTGATCTTGATTTTGCTGAAACAATGGATTTGAAGAATCTTTCTCTTGAATTCTTTAGAAGTGATCTTGAATGTTATCTTGAATGCTTGATGAATGGTGATTGAATGAATGATCGAATTATGAAATGAATGAATTAGGGTTTAAAGATCTCTTTTTATAGAAAAGAGTTAAGAATAAGGATCCTGATCAAGGGCCAAGATTAAATTAGAAAATAACTTAATCAAGGGTGGAGATTAATTGAGAGATAAAAGACATGGATAGATAAAAACTTGTGGTGGAAGATAAGATTGGCACAAAAAAAGAGGTGGTAAGAGAAATTAAATAATTAAGATTATTTAGACGTCATAGGAGAAATAAATAAAATATTAATTTTAGTTATTTCAAAAGAAAAAGGTGAGAATAAATTATATAATTAAATAATTAAAAATTGTTATTTAATTGGAGAGATAAAGAAAGGATAAATAATTAAATAAATATAACATTTATTTAATTATAGAGAGAAAAGGCTAATGAATAATTAAATAATTCAAATAATTATTTAATTATAGAAGAAGAGGGAAAAGCTAGTAATATTATATTTAAATGCTTAAGAAGAGTCTAGAAAAGTATGAAAGTGATTTACAACAATTTACAACACCTTTACAAGACATCATTAAATGCATTTGCAAGGGCCCAAGACCTAATGTGGATGTGTAAAACACCTCACAACACTAAATCAAGGCCTCATTAAGTCCAATTTTTTCATCAATTATTCCCATATCAAGCAAAGTATACACTTTTTGGCAACACATTAAGCCCCCACTTTAGTGAGAGGATGAACTTGCTTGAAACTCTCACTAAAGTAACCATTCAAGTGGAGTCCAATCGTACCAATGCAGATGACAAAGAATGACTTAGATCAAAGGAGGTTGCGCAAGCCCCTAGGATCCAAGATCCTCAGTCAAGCCAACATAAGTGAAAAGGACACATGCAATGTGTATAATTTGCAGCAAGACAAGATACATGATCATACAATGGCAAGTAGAAGGAAATGAAAATGGGGTGGATCAAGCTTCGATCGTTAGTCCAATACGTTGTGGATTAGATCTAGGATTGTTTGTTTGAAAATGTGTACTCACTTTGGGGCGGCCAATCTTGGTTATCCATCAGTTAGAAAGGCCAAATTATATACTCACTTTGGGGCCACAAAACTAGTTATTTGCAAGGTGAGAAAGCCCAAAAAGGTAAGATACATACACTAGTTGGTATGCACTCACAAACACAAAGGTGGATATGGGGAAAATTCATGCCAATAGGTGGGCTTCCCTCTCAACCATATCAAATTTATACTAACCGTGCTTTAATACAATTTTAAAAGAAAATAGGATTTGTAAATATTTTTACAAATGTAAAAATTTTGTGAAAGGATTTTTCTTTGTTCATACAGGTCTTCTAACTATGGGATCATTGTGCTAATGTGTCTCCAAGAGGGACAAGTTAGGGTGTCATGTCGTTATCCATGGGATGCTTCATTTGCATCAGGCCACTTTAGTTGATCATTCACTCTTAAAAGGCATCAAACCCAATGACACCACCAAGGAGAGGACACGTCAAATGAAAAATTAAATCACGCCATGAAATTTGCACAAAGATGTTGTCTATGTATGCCCCCACTTTAAAGGAGTTGCTGCACACCTATCTATGAGCAATTTCTTTAAAGTAGAAGAGGGTATGAGAGCTTATTCGAAAAGCCCTATGCCAATTCATATGTTTTTGATAGGCAACATCATGAAGAAAGGAAGTATGTCACATGTGAGTCAATCTTAGGACATGTCATCCACATCCCAAGCTTGCTCTTATGTGTTCATGAAAGGTTAATGACTAGTGAAAAGATACAACGACAAGTGACATATGAGGATAAGGCTACCTAACCCCTTACCCCCACTTAGTGCAAGATAAAGGTAAGCCAAATAGAATGAAAGTAAGTATTAGGTAGAGGAATTAGGTTCCACCACACAAGTAAGAGCATCACACTCCTTGAGAGGTTGAATTGTGTTGTGTAAAGTCTTTGATGAAAGTGGAGATAAGGGAGACACCCCTAGATATTTCTTGAAATAGTATGATATGTTGGTTTCATTCATCTGTTTATTCTATCCATGTATAGGAGGAAGATGGCAACTGATACCATAACAATATTCCAAGTTAGATGAAGGGGCTGTCTATTTGTGAGAAGGATTGGTTGCTATATAAGAACACAAATCCTTGTTATTGTTATGTGTCATTGCTTCATGATGGGTGGGAGTTATATTTCCCCCATCACCACCATGGGGTGATTTGGTAGAACTAAGTTGAGTGAATGGAACACAAGGTTGTTTGGGTTGAGATTGGGAAATTTCCCATCCTCCCATAAAGGTAGGTGTGAAACTCCAATCACTACTAGAACTTATGTCTGAAAATGAATCATTTGTATATGACTCTTTGGACCATGAGGGTGAGATTTTGGAAAGTTTATTGAAAGAAGGTGTAGAATCTAATGACCCCCAATTATCATGAAATAATTTTGTTGTAGGTGAAGAGGTAGGACCAACTTGTAGAGGTTCAAGTTTTGATCTAGGAATGAAAGGATTAGGGGAGTTGACGGTGTTGTGATCAGTTGACATATAGCTTCGCTCATCTACATCAATCATGTATATCTTGTTGTTGTATTCAAATTTCATTACACGGTAAAGGGTAGATGGGACTCCTTTCATAGCATGAATCCATGGTCTCCCTAGGAGAAGATTGTATGGAAGGGGTCCTTGCATGATAAGAATAGAGGTAGGAAACATTATAGGTCTGACCTCAATAGGTAATGTGATCATCCCAAGTGGTTGCCTATTAACATTGTCAAAGGCACGAATATGAACATCATTAAGTTGAATGATCTTGTTGTCCATGCCAATTTTGTGTAGGATTTCAATGCTACAATCATTAATTTCCACTCCATTGTTGATGAGAGTGTGCCTAATTAAAGTTTCATTAATGATCACCTTTATCATCAAGGGATCATTTTTGTTTTGAATCTCAAGTAAGGGTAATTCATGTTTAGGGAATGTGATTTCTAACTCGGTGGTTTGCATGGGATGAGAGGAGGATGTTACATGATTCAATTTTATGTAAGATTGGATCTCTTCCATTTGTATTTGCAACATTTCATGAAAAATAAGTTTAACTGTTGGTGAGAGTTGAATGAGTTCCCATACAGATATGTTAGTAGGAGTCTTTTTAAGGTCTTCAACACTAGGTGATTTTTGAGGAAAAGGTAATGGTGTAGGAGTGTTGTGTGTTCCACTAGATGTTTGAGTCACTAAGTTACAGCTTAGTAGCTATAAAACATTGTTATGAGTAGATTGCATCATGGATTTCAAGACATCTCTGAATTTTTTGTGTGATTCACTAATGGAAGATGACTTAGGAAGCTCACTAATTAAAGGATATCCCACATGTGTTGTCATAACTTCAAGAATTTTGTCTTTATTGGTAGGATGTGTTTGTGAAGGGGATTCAAATGTTACTTTATTAAATTCACTTAGGGAAGATTTAGTGTTTGAAGGATATGTGGTAATGTTCAAATGTTTGTACACCATGAGATTCTCCCTAGGAGGAGAGTTATTAGGAGAGCAACAAGCCCAATATTTTTGACATTCATAGGTTGGTTCTTCTAAAAGGACTTCATCACAAGAAGGTGAATGATTAATGGTGTAATATTGTTTTTCAAGAAAGGTTTTTCTAGGTGAAGGGGGATAACTAAGATATTCATGTCCTTCATTGATTGTGTTGCCTAACATAAAAGTATCTACTTCACAACTAGGAGAGATACTAGAAGAATAAATGTTGTTGTCATGAGTACCTATGGTTGTATTTTCCTATTTAAGAAGAATTTTGTGAGGTGAAGGGGGACAAATAAGATTCTCATAATCTTCACAAAATAGGTTTTCTAACATCAAAGTATTGTCTTCACAACAAGAAGAGATACTAGGAGAAAAAGAAATTGTAATGCCATGATCATCTAAGGTTGTGTTAAGTTGGTTATGAATGTTTTTTCCACTAAGAGAGGTAAAAGGAGAGAAAGAATTTGGATTCTCAAAAATCTCATTAATTGACCCTTCTACTAAAATATCTTCGTCACCAAGAGGAGAGATATTATGAGAAGAATGAGTAGGATTGTTAGGAATGGCCCAAGTTGGTCTCTTTCACTAAAACACTCTCATAGGGAGGGGATAGGAAATGTTTCTTAACATGTCTACATATGTAAGGTACTAATATTGTTTGAATAAGAATGAAAAGCACATGTAACCATTTCATGCTATATATGTTTCAGCAAGATGAACAATGTATATGCAAAGATACAAAACACTCTTATCTAATGTATGCAACACCTTAAGAATGTAAACAATGTATATGCAAGAATGAAAAACACTTTTATCAAACTTATGCAAAGTTTTATGAATAAAAAAATTGTGTATGCAAAAGTGAAAATTACTTTTATCCATGTTATGCAAAATTTTAGAAATGTGAGCATTTTCATATCTAAGGATGCTTTTTAGTGAAATGATTTGAAATATGACTATGTTAAATTGATGTTTTTGAGCTAAATGCATAAAACAAATGATCCTGAAACTTTCCAGACTTATAGTATATGATACTAGGAGGTATAGGAAGCATATAGAAGTAAGGGTTTTCTAATCTCTTGTAAAAGCAGGTGAAAAGTGGAACTGAGGGACTAAGTCCTTCTAGACCAGCAACCACTCTGATGAGATTTTTTAGAATTTTAGGGGAATTTCCAAGTAGTTTTGATGATTTATGTACTATATGATGTAGACCTAACATGAAAATATAGTTTTTCAATGATATACAATGATTGAAGATGAAAAAATGCAACCTATATGCACTTGCACTAATGTAAAAATTTGAAACCCTAGATGCAAATTAAGCGATACAAATCCTTGGGCTAGCTTGAGGATCATCATGGAAAAAACGAGGCCCATGGTGGCAAAATTCAAAAAAAAATCAGAGTTAGGCAACTTGACACAAGAATTTGAACCAGGGGTGTATGGGGATCATCATGAAAAATAGGCCCTTAAGAGTGGCAAAAAAATTAAGAAAAAGATAGGGGTTTAGGCAACTTGATGTATTTTGAACCATTTATATATATTATTTCCAAAATATGTAAGAGTAAGAATCTGCTAGCAAATTGGATATGGTTTTAGCAAAACTACTAGGGTTTTGTTTTAAAAAAAGGAAATCTATTTAATTTGAAAATTTAAGATTTCAAATAGGTAGTACTGAATTTCGGAAAAGAAGATAAGAAAGTGTAAATGCGACAATGCTACAATGGAAATGATAATAATTTTTTTATAATATTTTTAGATATAGGTGGGGGACTCATGTCCCAAACTGGGTGAATATTTTTTGTAATTTTTTTTCCAAGTAAATAATTAATTATGAATTTTTTGGCCCACCTTTTTTAAAAGCTATAAAAATTGTATATTAGAGCCACCTTAACTTGGTCAAAACTTCATGAAATTCAGTTTTTTATTTTCAATCCTATAGTATGTGAAGCATAAAAATGTGACTTTTATGTTTGAATTCTCAAAATGTGATACCATTTAGAGAAGCTATAGATGTTTTTCAATCAGGTCTATGCTCAGTGGGACTTTAGTCATAATTGAATAGAAAATGTTGAGAATCTCAACTAAAACCCTTTTCATTTCATCAATTTTGGGTAAAAAAAAGTCATCAACCACATACCATCATATGTATTACCTTTTTGGCCCATCATGATCTTGCACATACCCATAAGTTATCTATATTATTTCAAAAATATGTAAGAATAGAATATGTAGCAAATTGAATGTAGTTTCTAAACTACTAGGTTTGTTTAAAAAAAAAAATGTATTTGGTGAAAATTTGAAATTTCAATGCAGTGGTACTTAAATTTCAAGGAAAAAATAAGAAGTAGGTGTCTATCTGACCACCCTAACCACAATAAAATGATAATATGTTTTTATAAGATTTTAGATATAAGAAGAGGACCCATGCCCCGATGTGACGCATAATTTTTTGTAATATTTTTCCAAGTAAATAATTAATTATGAATTTTTTATTACAAATTTTAAAAAAATATAAAAACTTGTATGTTTGACCACCTTAACTTGGTCAAAACTTCATTAAATTCATTTTTTCTATTTTTCATCCTATATTATGCGAAGTGTAATACCCCTCATGTTGTTACTCTTTGATACTCTTTGATACTCTTATGTGTTGGTTTGTTACTAGTTTGTGATGGTGATTAGTTCACCGACTTAGTTGTGTGTGGATTCATAGTTTGGTTGGTTGCTGCACTTGACATTATTATGATGATTTATGATACATTATGTGGTGGTTAGATTATTTGGTTATGCTATGGTTTTCTGCAATATTATATATGTCGATGTTGTGATTCTATGATGCTATGTTTTTTGATGTGGTTGTTAAGAGTCTTGGTGAAAGGACAAAGTAGCATCACTCGCTTACGAGCACCCTGCTACCCCGCAATTTCTTTTCACGGTGTGTCTGCAATGGAGATTTACATGTTTCTTGACATTTGTTTATATGCAGGAATTGCAGGAATAAAGTCTCGATTCCACCTGCTTCGGCGGGACAGGGCGAGCATTAAATTAACCCAACGGGTACGATGTTGAAAAAGGGAGTTGACAAGAAAGTGTTCCCATCCCAAGTCCATCATTTTGTTGTGAGTCTTGTTGTGTCATGGTTTTGGCTTCGTCCTTGTCTCTGTATCGTGGTTGTTTATTTATTTTATTATGGTTAGTTGTCATTTAATTTATCTTTATTTTATATGGGATAAATTAATGATATTTTGTGGATATGATTAATTGAGTGTAATTGTAATTTGGAATTTAAACATTGTAAATTAAAAATTTATTTAATTAATTACAAGTGTAAGTAATTAATTTAAATAAATAATGTGGGTGATAATTATATATTATCTTTTTCAAAATATTAAAATTAGAAAATCATAAGTGAATATCTTATGAGGATAATATCATGTGAAAATATTGAATTTTTAAATAAAATCTGTGAGATAAGTGTGTGCTTTTAAAAGTAAGAAAAGAACCAATGAATGTTGAGGATTTTTGAAAAAAAAAAAGAAGAGCTTTATTTTATTTTATTTATTTTATTTTGAGTAAGAGTTTTACAAACACAATAGTTTTCTAGTTTTTGTCTGGAAAAAGAAATAAAAAGATAGGTTTTGTTTTGTGCTTCTTGGTGAAAGTTGTTTTGTAAGAAAGGATTAAAAAGATTGATTTAGAAGTGAGCTGAAGGAAGGAAATTAAGAAGAAACTTCATAGGGGTTCTACTTTCGAAAAAGGAAGAAGGCTACTGTATTTGGATTCTACATCAAACGAAGGACTCTAGGTTCTTTCAAATTATTATTTCTTTAGATTTAATATTCTATGAACAAAATCTTGTCTTCCATGTTTGAAAATTAATTTATCTATGTTTTTGAAAGAGGTTTTTTTTTATGGAAAATTTTTGTTGTTAAACCTTTGAATTTTTTTATTGAAAACTATAGTTAAATCTTACGTAGTTCGTCAATAAAATTTGGTTGAAATTATTGTTAGAAAGAAAAATCTTTTACATGCTTATATTTGAATTTGCATGCCCAAATTTATTTATTATGCGATATACTCTTGATTGTTTATTTTATTTAATTGTTTGGTTAAATATATATACATATATATATATATATATATATATATATATATATACCTACCTACCTACTATATATATATATATATATATATTCTGAGGAGTAGTATGATATTTATAAAATACATATATACATCTTTGTGTGAAAATTTTTTGGGTGTTTTAATCATGCATTTTGTGTTTTCTGGAACAGAATTCTAAAATTTTAAGGCTTAGAAATTTAATATATAAAATTGTAAAAAAATAAAAAATAAAAATAAAAGTATTTTTTTTATGTATTGGGAAGGAATTTTCACCCTCTGACCCTATGGAGAATTTTGTACACACAACCACAGTAGGTTTAAACCTCTGAGTGGGGACCTTGGGTGCCAGTCTGAACTATAGCCTATTTTGTGGCTTAAATTTTTTTTATGAATTCCTTTGATTGTCTTTAATGCAGATTTTTTGTATTTCAGGGATTTTTTATTATATATATATATATATATTTCTATATATATATATGTATGTATGTATATATGTATATATAGATGGGTAAATTTTATTATGTGTTTGAATATTTGATTTAAAATATAAGTATATATATGTGTATATGTATATATATCTGCTTGAGGCATTATATATATATATATATATATATATATATATATATATATATGGAGCTAGTTTTATGTATGTTTCGATTATGATTAAATTTGATAATTTTAAAGTTTGCAATGTTATAGTTTAATTGAGAAAGTTAAAAATAAACTATGTGTTTTGATTTGAATCGAATATTCTCGAGTTGTGATTTATTTATTTGGTGAAATTTATTATGTATTGAAATGAGTTTTATGGTGTTGTTTTATGTAACTGTTTACTCTTGAGATTGTTCGCTTAATCTATTATGGTTTTCTTTTATCTAGGTTTTTGTCTTGCGGGAAAACCCTAGAATTAGTTTATCCTATTATAGGAACTTAAGTTGTTGATTAGGAACTTCTAGAGGTGGGGATACTGATGTTATTTTTTATCTCGTATTTTTATGTTTGGCCTATGTTTTGACTATGGTTGTGATTTTAGTTTAAACTTGGATTGTACCACTTTGTGGATGTTGTTCATATGAGTTTGGCGAGATGGTTTTGCCTCATGGATGTTCCATTTGTTGGTTCAGTATTTCTTGTTTGTACAATCCTTTTGTGTTGGATATTTGTGTTTGAGTGTCTACAGAGAGTGGCTCTAAGTGGGGGTCAACACACAAAGGGGTTGTTAGGGTAACCCACATAAAGTTAGAGTAATTAGTGATAACCTAAGTAATTAATTAGGGGGAGGGTAGTTAAACAATAATCAAGATAAATATGGATGCCTCATCCGCCTGTTAGTGCTACCATAGGCTAAAGGTGGGCCTAGAAGGCCGTGGTTGGCAAGATCATTGCCTCATCTTCATGAGGTGTTAATGATTCCGCATGAGTAACCCTATGGAGCGGCGCCTTGAGATAGGCTGTCAGGAGAACCATAGATGGAGGCGACACCTTGAACTAGGTTGTCTGGATAATCCATGTACAGATGGAGGTGGCACCTTGTGATAGGTTGTCTGGATAATCCATGTAAATCCATGTGATGACACTCTCCTCTAGCATTCCATTTGAGTTGTTTAATTGAAATCCTCTCGAAGTGGTCTATTGTTATGTTTTTGGTCATTTGTCAATGTTTCATCTTATGAGTAGTCTTTTGATATTATGTTATCTTGTCTAGAGTTAGTCTTGTGTTACTGTTGAATGTGCTTGGTTGGGGATCCTTCCTTGTTTACTCCCACCATGGGGGTGGTTGGGTGGAACGTACTATGCACCCCGTTGGGTCCCCTTTGGATGCAGTTGTACCATTTAGTGTAGGGTTTTGCAGATGTTGTTGATCCAAGATTCATATGTTCCAGATGTGTATTTGTACTATAGATGTATTTCATTTATTGATGTATTACTCCCATGTGTCTTGGGAAGAATTTGATGTAATTTCATATGTGTTCATTATGATGTACTATCAGACTGATGTAATGTATATCCATACCATGTAATCTTTCATGATCTACCATTTGTAATTACTATTAATGTTATGTTGTATCTGTGGAAATATATATACTTAATATCTTCATGATTAATTTATTTGTGATTTGCATGTATGGTTTTATATGGATTACTCTTATTAATGTGATTATCATTAATGAATGTTTTTAAATGGTGATATGTGGATGAATGGATTTACGTAATTGAATATTTAATGTTTAATCTATTATCTTTGTTATGGGTTAGTTTAGTAATGTCACCTCGTGTACCCCAAGGGATTTAGTTGTGCAACTTAGAACATTGTTATGTTGGAATACTTAAGTACATTTCTTATGTTCTTTTAAAAAAAAAAAATTGTGTTTTTACTTGTTCCTTTGGGGTTTGTGTGATGGGGTATTACACGAAGCATAGAATGTGATGCATGTTTTGGATTCAAAAAATGTGATACCGTTTGAAAGCTATAGATGTTTTTCAATTAGCCTATCAATCAGGACTTTAGTTGTAATTTGAATATAAAATGAATAATAATTACTTATTAAATTCAAAGTAAAGCATAATTTATATCAGTGGAAAGCTGAGAATCTCCTTTAAAAACCATTTTCATTTCATCAATTTTGGGTTAAAAAATAGTCGTTAGCCACATACCCATCATATAGCCACTTTTTGGCCCATCATAATCCTACACATACCCCTTAATGCAAGGCTAATATGAGCTAGATCTAGGATTACGAAGGAATCCAAAATAGAAAATAAGGTATGCAAATTTTAGGTTCACCAAAATGTAAACAATGATTTTGGAAAACCAAATGCTCTCTTGTACATCTAGGGTTTTTCACCTAAAAGGAGAGAGATGGGCCAAAATGCTAATGTCTACACTCAAGATTAATGTAATGAGGGATGAAATGTGTCTAAATGTAATGTCCTAAGTGCAATAAAATGAAAAGGAAAGATTATTATTGTAAATCCTAAGAAATACAAAGTGTTGGAAAACACATTGTCATATGCAAATATGTGATGAATGACCTAGAAATGAAAACAAAACTTAATAGAAAGTTGTGAAATGAAATGTGTACACCTTGAAATATATTGTAGACTTGAAAAAACTCCAAGATTCTGAAAATACTAATTTTTAAGCCTGGTGGGACACATAGGCCAGTCTGGGTGACTTAGTCCACTTTAAAAAAAAAATTGGAAAATTGCACCAAAGCCTGTTTTGGCCAAATGGGTATCTGAATCTATAAAAATTTCCAAAAAATAGGTTCAGTGGGACTAAGTCGCCACTAGTGGTGCCTTAGTCCACTTTTGAATTTCAAAAATTTTGGAAGTGGAAACAAAAGCCCTAGGTCTGCACTCTGGTTTCCCACAAGTGTCCACTTCTAAAACTTTGATTTTCAGGCCTGAAAGTGACTTTTTGTTGATATTTTGACCTAGTCAACAAGGATATGTCTTCAATGAATCTTCAAACTAATATCCAATGATCTTCAAACCCTCAAAGTACCTAAATCTGTAAACACACAAAGATAGAAGGAGAAAATGTTGATTGTTAGGGCATGGGGGTTTGCCTTGGTCAAACCCATTTTTAAGTAATTAAACCAAAATGAAGAAATAATGTAATGAAGCACGAAATTAGTACCTTGCAATGATAATTGATCTTGATTTTCTACAACAATGGGTGAAGAATCTTGCTCTTGAATGCTTTAGAAGTGAGCTTGAATGTTATCTTGAATGCTTGATGAATGGTGATTGAATGAATGATTGAATTATGAATTGAATGAATTAGAGTTTAAAGATCTCTTTTTATGGAAAAGAGTTAAGAATAAGGATCATGATCAAGGGCCAAGATTAAATTAGAAAATAACATAGTCAAGTGTGGAGATTAATTGAGAGAGAAAAGACATGGATAGATAAAGACTTGTGGTGGAAGATAAGATTGGCATAGAAAAAGAGGTGGTAAGAGAAATTAAATAATAAATATTATTTAGATGTCATAGGAGAAATAAATAAAATATTAATTTTATTTATTTCAAAAGAAAGGTGAGAATAAATTATATAATTAAATAATTAAAAATTGTTATTTAATTGGAGAGATAAAGAAAGGATAAATAATTAAATAAATATAACATTTATTTAATTATAGAGAGAAAAGGCTAATGAATAATTAAATAGTTAAAATAATTATTTAATTATAGAAGAAGAGAAAAAAGCTAATAATATTAGATTTAAATGCTTAATAAGAGTCTAGAAAAGTATGAAAGTGATTTACAACAATTACAAGACCTTTACAAGACATAGTTAAATGCATTTACAAGGGCCCAAGACCTAATTTGGATGTGTAAAACACCTCACAACACTAAATCAAGGCCTCATTAAGTCCAATTTTGTCATCAATTATTCCCATATCAAGCAAAGTATACACTTTTTGGCAACACAATAACAAACCTACTTGTCGGCCCATAGGAGATGGAGGGTGAGGGTGCCACGTTGTGCCCTATGATTGGGCCACGTGGCACTCACTCATATGCTATCAAAGACCACATGGATGAAACATGTCACCATGTCACCATCCACATCAGTTGCCTTGTCACTATACAAACTTATCTTGTGTCAAACTCTGATTCGACAAATATGTTGCTCAACTTCCATGTCACCTATTGACTGTGTTGCCACATCATCGTATGATTTCCACATGGTAGGCTCATATTCATCCATGTCATTTCCATACTGTATGGACATGCTGAGTCAGCATGCTGACATCATCATTCACATGACCTAGTAAACCCTAGGGCCTCCCAACTTTGACTCGCGATAACTTTCGCGTACGGGTTCAGATTTCGACAAAACGAGAGGCATTGGGTTCATTTCAACAAGCTCTTCAATTTGATACTAATTTCAACCAATTTTGAGTCGGTCAAATTTTTCCTTTCTAACTAGCCCCATGTACCTAGTTTGACCAAACTTTGACTAGCCATAACTCGAACGTATGAACTCCTTTTTCGCCCATTCAAGTTATGTTGAGGCCAATTTTTTGAGCACTTCAACATGGTGTTGATTTTAAGGCCAATTGAAATAGCTGAATTTTTAGGTTCTCTAGATCCACCTAGATCATCAAGACAACCTACAAGTTAGAAACCTTAGAAATAACTCAGAATTTTTTGAATTTGGTGCAAAAACCTTAATCTGGGACTCATTCACCCCTTTGGGTGATTTATTCCCTCTACAAGTGGTTTTTCCAAATGTTTGTGAATTTTGTGTTGTGTGTTTTTTAGTATTTGAACCTTCAAAAAAACCTAACTAGGACTCATTCGCCCCTATGGGCAATTTAGTCCCGCATCAAACCAGAAACTACATTTTACATCATTAAAAACCTTGTTTTTGTGTTTCAATTTACTCTTAATAGATATCTGTTTCAGATTATTGAGTTTCTTTTTAATTTATTTCATTAGATCTAGCTTAATTTGGTTCATTTTTTTCAATGCTTAATTTGAAAATTGCATTTACAATATTTCATTTCTAGATTGTTGCATAGTGTAATCAACAAATTTCCTTGTTTAGAATCTGAAAATTGCATTACATTTCACAATGGATATGTGTTTTGGTAAATTTTTGATGTCCTTAAAGTCATTAGTGGATGTATCAAGCTGTGTTTTTGGAAATGATCCTACTAAAATTGTACTCACTCATGCTCAATCAACTCCTAATACTTGTTCTCCTCATGATGTTGACATCATTGGAGAAGATGATGACAACATAAACAACTTTATAAATGATTTCCTTAACAATCTTGTGACTAATTCATCCTTTTATCCTTCTATGAAGCAACCAACGTAACTTGAGATGTTTGGTCTTTTACATCCTAAAATTGACACACAAATTAAGCCTAAGCTTCATACAATAGGTGATCCTAGCACCTCTAATCAAGTAAACATTCAACCATCCTATGTTAACAAAGTAACCAACACATCAATCAACCTAGAAGAGACATATGGAAAAAGATTCATGATCTTAAGTAAACAAGGATGTGATACAACAAGTGAACATGAAATTCATCAACTCTTAGAGAAAATACCAAAGGGGTAGGATATCAATATCCTCCTTCCTCAAGAACAACCAATACCTCATAATGATGATAAGGGTGATATGATCATCTTAGGTCCTCCTTAATAATTTGGTGAATCTAGAAAGCAATGAAGACCTTACAAACTAAAGAAACTAAAATTCCCTTTTCCATCATCTAAAACTGAAAGAACACTACACATACTTCTAATTCAAGGAATTATTACATTACCACCCATGCAAGAAAATCAAAAATCAAATCCTAAGAACACAAACACATCACATTGTCAATATCATAGAGTTCTTGGACATAGTATTGATGAGTTTTGTCCTTTAAAAAAAATATTTAAAATGTTTGATATCATAGAAATAATCCCTTAAAAGGGTACCATTTCGCTCCTTGTCATGTAATAGTTGCAGGATCATAATATTCTCACTATTATATGTTTTATGTTCATTGCAAACCATTTCAAAATGTAAGGAGCTCTTTCTCATCACCTACCTCGACTCATTCTTTTCTTGCACATAATGTTGGCAAGAATTTGATAGCCTTGTCCTAGTACCACACTTGTTGTCCCTTTGGCTAGTTGTTCGCCTTACGTATACAATGAACAAGATTGGGATGCAAATGACCTGCTAATAGGTTTACTTGCATGTGTCTAACTATTCTTATCTTTGTTCTATTTTTCATGTTATTCACGTGTGATTGCATGTGTGTAATGTGATTTCCCCGTATAGATTTGTTTGATGTATTTCTCTCTTTGTGACATTCATCTATTTGTATCCACATTTTTCTATATGTCATAAACATTTTATTCTTTCCTTTTTCTTTTGTTTTCCTTTTTGGGATGATGCAAGGCATTGAGACATTTAGGTCTCTTCCATGTTGACCCAAAATATTTTCATTTATCCTTTTATTTTTCTTATGTTTTCCTCTTGGGAATGATGCAAGGCATCAAGAAATTTATGTCTCTTTGATGTTGACCCAAAATAATTTCTTCTTTTTTCTCTCTTTGTGTCATTCTTCATGTTCCATGAGTATTTGGGGAATGATGACAGTTTTGAGCTCTCTAAAAACATTGTACCATTTAGACATAGTGACCCTGAATCTGTGGATCCCTTATGTGTGATTTTGGGATTTCATTTTGGGGGCAATCCCTTTTCATGTTGTAGCTTCATTTGGAAACAAATGACTTGGCATAGGGCTTTCCAAATAAGCTCTCATGTCCTTTTAATTGTTAGCATTTATCATTTGATACTTTAAACTAATTTCTCAAAACATGGTGTTTATAAATTTCTTTAAAGTGAGGGCATACATTGGCATTATTCTTTTTCAACTCATGTTTCATTGTGTAGTCCTCTTACTTCATGTGATCCATCTTTCTCTTGGTGATGACATTGGATTTGTGTCCCTCAAGAGTGTGATCTCTATTAGCATAATATATTCCTCTTAGTGGCTTGATGTGAAACACTACATCCCCTATGTTGTGAATGTTCTATTATTCAATTGGTCCTCTCTTGGAGATACTAGGTACGATGTTCCCTAAGTTGAGACCTTACATGAACTAGGTATGATGTTATATGGCCACCTTGCATAACACACTTTTCTTGCCTAGATGGATCCATCTTTTTTGTTCATGAGTGTCAAGCATACAAAGTTTTTCTTGCCTCATGAATCATGTTGTTCATGTTGTGTGGAAACTTATCAAAGTTATTAGGAGGTATAGCTTTGGTATGGTTAGTGTATGGGAGCTAAACTTAGACATGAATTTCCCATATCCACATTCTTTTTTGTGTAAGCCCATATTGGTCGTGTTTGTATGTGTCTCTGGGGGCTCACCTAGTGGCCAATCTGAGGTTCCACTAGCCCTTGTGAGTGTGTGCTTGGTTTGCATAGTGGACATCACATTCAACTTGTAAATTTTTTTGGACAAATAGCTTATATCTAATCCACATTGTGTTGGACAAATGGTCAAGGCTTGATCCACCTTTCTTTTTCTTTTTCTTGCTTCCTTATGTCTTTAGCAATGCATTCTTGTACCTTTTTTCTACTTCATAATCATTTACATGTTTTTTATTTTGTGCCTATGTTGTTTTGCCATAGGATCTTGATCTTGGGGGCTTTATCATCCCTCTTGATTGTTGTCATACTATCTAACTAGCATAGGTGCACTTGGACCCCTCTCGATGAGTATTTTTCTACTTTAGTGTTAGTTTGAAGAAAGTTCCTCCTCTCACTAAAGTGGGGGATAAATGTAGTGTAGAAAAATGTATCCCCTTACATTTTCACACTTGTTTGGGTCCTCCCTGCTAAAATTAGGCTTCTTCATGCCTTATTTCTTCCTATTTTGCATCCACAAGCCCTATTTAATGCATTTATTTCAAGATAACCCCAACACTTAACTAATGACCAATCATAATTCATTATTTTAGGTTGTGTGTTCTAGATCTAGTAATATAGGACTCATACACCACCATG